>CM068741.1:7362614-7444338 GCA_035136125.1 Quercus rubra
TTTGGAACTTAACTACTTAAGTTGCATATAAGTTTGAGTTTGAGGATGAATCGTTTGGTTGTTTTCATAACTGCATTGTCCAGAAAATTTGTTTCACGGCCTCTTAGATCATTTAAGAACCTTTTGCTGCTTCTATGTTATTCAATTCAACATGTCTTAAACCTTGTATAGTGAAGAGGGTGTCTTAAGTCACCAAGAACATTCCATGTTTTGCATATAAGTTGGAGCTTACAGATTCTTTTGGAACTTAACTACTTAAGTTGCATATAAGTTTGAGTTTGAGGATGAATTGTTTGGTTGTTTTCATAACCGCATTGTCCAGAAAATTTGTTTCACGGCCTCTTAGATCATTTAAGAACCTTTTGCTGCTTCTATGTTATTCATTTCAACATGTCTTAAACCTTGTATAGTGAAGAGGGTGTCTTAAGTCACCAAGAACATTCCATGTTTTGCAAGTCTCATGTGACTTGTCAAAAGCCATTAACAACTTGAGAAACAGCTGGCTTTATAAGAGTGCATTGCCCATTTCTTTCCATTTGGTTAAATGATTTTTTTTTTTTTTTCAGCTCATGAACCCAAACAACAAGGACATGAGGGATATTCCAGGATTAGCCCCACCAGCAATGGGTTGGAAATTAGTTTGGAGTGCTGGTTAAAAATTTAGAAAAGGATCATCTAATGAGATTGCAATGATGATTTTTCATCTCATGGATGGAACATCAGCTTAGTTCGTGATGCTGCTGGTGACAGCTGTTTTATAGAGCTGGTCTACACTCTAGTTGAGTATGGATTTCTTTCTAGTAATTTTTCTGCAGATTGGTCAAACTTTCCCGAATGTTAGTCTCTCAAACTACTGCTGGGATTCATTAGCTCCAATTGGATGTGGTCTTGTGTGATTATTTCTTCCCCGACTGAAAAATCCTTCCTATTTGAGGGAAACTGAAAAATGTGTAAATTGTGTTGTTTAACACCATGATTTGCTACACTTATAAAATATTTGATCTGCACTTCATAATACATTTATGGAAATTTTTGTTATTCACTGTTTATTTTGCAATATCTTATGTACTATTATTATTATTTTTTTTTAATTTGATAAATATAAGTTATAACAACAGGGGAGGAATTCAAACCCTAGTTCTTTTCATAAAGGAGAGTAGATAACGTTACTGTCATACAAGGCATATCTTATGCCCTATTGATTCCCTAATGTTCTATATTTTGTCTTCTTCATCTATATGTATCCGCCATGTATAGAGATGAAATTGAAGAGGCTGGTGGAAAGTCCCAAAAAAAAAAAAAAATTTCAGAAGGATGAACGTATGATAAATCCCTCTCTTAACACAAGTGAATATGAGCACACCCAACATTGTCAAACATGTTGGACATGTTCATTGTGAAATAATGAAACTAAACCTGTGATATTCATCCAAACTTTTACATAGGAAATTACTTTTGTAATATTTTCGCCATTAGACAAAGACAACCTACAGTTACAATGGCTATGTAGTCAACAAACATGCCTCAAATCCCATGGATGGCTTTAAATTCAAAATGACAACTAATCATCCTATTAATTAATAGTGAAATTTTTCACAAGGACAAAATCTTTACAAGAAAAGAGCAATGCTATAAATAACAATTTTCACAACAATATTTTTTAACAATTGAGTTGACAATTTTTACTGTATCTCATTTGAGTTTATTATTAACTTTTTCTTACTTACTAAGAACAACTTGTTACCTTAATAGTTGTAAATTTTTTTTTGTATATGTAGCATTCATGAGAATAGCAATTATTTCTTGGACAAGCAAATCTATTCTCACCACCGTCTCTTGTAGGTGAGTTGGTACCCGAGCTGTAAAGAGACCTATTACTCGGGGGTTCAGGCCCCCACATTTACCTAGCCAAAAAAAAAAGCAAATCTATTCTTAACTTTTGTGGGCTATTTCCTTGGATTGGTGATTTCACCATAAATATAACCCAAGTAACATGACAGGGCCGCTATGTTTTCCACTTTTTGAAGCTAAAAACTTAGGTTATGTTTGGTAACAATTTTTGTTTTCTATTTTCAAAAGCTTGTTTTTGGGAATATAAAGAAAAAACAATTTTCTTGTATTTTTGAAATCAAAAACATGTTTGGTTAGTTGAAATTAAAAAAGATGGTTTTTTTTTTTAAAAAAAAAAAGAAAATACTAAAATATGTTATTATTAGGATTTGAACTTTAATGTTAACTCATTAAATGAGATAGATTCATTAAATTAAATGCGTGTTTTCATTGACTTTTGAAAATTAGAAACTGAAAACAGCCTTTTGCATGTTTTTAGTTTCTTTCACAAATTGAGTTTTGAAAACAGTTTTTGTTTTCTACCTGTTTTGAGTTGCCGAACAAGTTTTTTAGTCTCAAAAATAGAAAATTATTTTTGAAAACAGAAAATAAGGGGAAAAAACAATTACCAAACATACCCTTAAGTTCTCTTACAAATATAATGTTCGAATAAACATATGCAAATATGCAATACTAAAGAGTGATTTTCAAATTGTCAACATAAGTGTATGCAGAAGTTAAACCTATTAAAAGATTAAGATTAGTTAATTTAACTTTATATCAAACAAGAGTTGATTAAACTAGATATTAGATAACATCTTTAGGTTTGATTTTTGTTTTTTGGTTGAACAATAACTTGTTATGAAATTTCTTTGTTAACTTATTAATTTATGGATAAAGTTTTCCTTCAAAATAGATTTGAGGTGTCTTTTTCAAAGTATTCGTTATGGTTCATAAGACCATTCACCTGTATTAAATCATATGATTGATAAAATTATTTAAATAAGACACATGACTATTAAGTAAGTCATGTCACTACAATTACTCTTGATAATCTTTTGGTTTGAGGAAAATTATGCCATTCTTTTTTCTTATAAAAGAAATAGCATGAATACAATTACTTACCCCCTTCACTAATTTATGAAAATTATAATAATTGGATTATAATTAAGAATATATTATTTTAGTTAATTAAATAGATTGATTTTCATTATGACTTACAAAAATTATATTTATCAACCGTGTATTGTTAATCACATGTCATTTTTACTACAATATGGATGGTTTATACTATCAATAAATTAAAAGTAATATTTTGATATCTTATGCATTTATTAACAAACTTAGATAACCCCAATCTTAAATCAGGATCATATTTATAAGCGTGTTAAGAAACAAACTATTATATTTTAATTTTGAATTGTTTAATTGTCAAGTCCAAATTTAAACATGTTTAGTTGTTTGTTAGACAAATAAATATAAACAATATTTTTCCAAATTGAACATTACCTGCGTATGTACCGCTCGACTTATTTACATGCAGTAATTTTGATTTGGTATTACAATTTGATTGACAACAATGTTAGTAACTATACCTTTATTATGGGGACTAGTTTGAAATTCAAATAATAATCCAGTGACAAAAAAGATTTACAATTTGTTTTTAAAGTTTGTCATATAGTAATTGGTTTATATGATGTCAATGGTAATCCCATATGGAAATCATGTTAACATAAATCACTGTTTTTCCCATCAAATTGTTCAAAATATTATAAAATTAATTTTTTGTGATGTCGATGATAATCCTATATAAAAGTTATGTTAACATAAATAACAGCTTTTCTCCAAACAAGTAGTTAAAAATATTATGAAATTTTGCGTGTTTTTAACATTGCTCAAATCCTGTTCTATTTATCAAGTTGAGAAAATTGGGCCGACATTTCACCAGGTCTTGGGTTGGGCTAGTGCTAACTCCAACTGTTATTGTACAATTGGTAACTTTGGAATGTCAGAATTAATTAATCAAGTCATAGAATCCATTAACCATAAAGCAGAAGTCATGCAAACATAAAATTTGAAGTGAAACAACAAATGAGAGAAAACTTCTGGTTAAGTAATCGCGCATTTGTGGTCATCTTCACACTGTTTTACTTGGGGTGGGATCAATAATTCACTTGAGATCATCTTATTACTACTGTTATTGTACCATTTGTAACTTTGGAATGTCAAAATCAAGTTAGGGAATCCAATAAATTTTAGGCATGCTAAGATAAATTTGAAGTGGAACAAGCAAAGAGAAAATAGAGGAAAAAAGCTTTTGGTTAGTAACTGCGCATTTGTGGTCATAATCACAATTTTTTACCTGGGGTGGGCTCAATAATTCACTTGAGATCATCAGTTTTTTTATTGCTCATTGCTTATTTATTAGGGTGAGTTGGAAGTCTATTGTGAATATATACAAATTTTAAAACCTATTAGAGTGTATCTTATTGATGAAGCAAAGCAAATCAAAGCTGGATTTGAGAGCTTTTAGAATATGGATTATGAAAGCTTTCTCATGTTGAAAGAGGGGAATATGGCACTACGTAGACTAGCAAGGAGTGAAAAATGGGTAGAAGAAAGAAACAGAGGTGTGGATTGAAGAAGTCACACTAGCTTTTTTGGAGAACATTTTATTTCTAATGCAATCCAAAGTTGATGAATAAAATATTTTCCAAAAAAAAAACCTTTATTATAGTGAGTGGAATGAAGAATTATATTGGATATGAATATTTACAAAGTAGTTTTTAAGTAATTATCTGTAAGTTGGCGTGGATTGCTATTATTTAGGTGACTTTGGGGGTGTTTGGTAAAGGAGTTTGAGTAATGTTGTTAGGGTGTTTTTGATATACGTGTGAGTAAAAAAGTGTGTAGAAATGTGTATAATATTATTTAAAATGCTCAAAAGTGTGTTTAAAATGAGTTACCAAACGGGCCCTTTATTTTCCTTCCTTGGACATGACTTTCCTCGTAGAAATAAAATTTGCCCATTCATTGAAAAGACCGGGAAAAAAAAAAACCTATTCCCTCGAACAAAGAGAAACTATAGAAATTTAAACAAAATGGGTGAAATTTCATGGAATTAGTCTTGTGGTTTTAGATCCCATGTCATTCATAAGGTTTTAGTTCAAATCTTTTAGCCAACCCCTTGCGGCCACTCCTAAAAAATTCATCTTTATAATTATCTAATGTATGGGGGGTGAAAAAGGAACCACGACCATTAACTTTAAAATTGAGAAAAATCATTTTTGGATAAAGATTTGTTAGATTTATAATTAAATAAAAATGTTAATTCTACTCTCTTCAATTTGTTAGGAAGGAGAAGGATTGAGGTCCTTGCAATATCGAAAATGATAAATATTTGTTCCATTAATGACTTTAGGAACACAAATGTTTTCATAGCTTTTTTTTTACTAGAATGTCTCAAATTCAGGATCTTCCGCTGCACGGATTTCCTGAGAAACGAAGTTATAGGCGCATAGGTTTAGAGCCAAGCCGACTAACAACGTTGATGAAGACGTGTAGGTGCACTATTACGCGGTGGGGATTGTAACTTTCTGTGAATTTCCCATTTCTCACTCAACAATGGAACTTTAACTATTTCTTTTACTATTGACTTAATTATTATGATTGATGCATCGTAAAATTGATGTTAATTGGGTAAAAAAGAAATGATGTTAATGGTGGATTCGTGTATAAGTGACATTGCTTCCAACCTGTCATTTTAGCAAGTTTTGAAAAAATGATGAAAATAATTTTGTCTCTAGCATTATTCTATTATGTTCAAGTGTTCAACCTAGAAGGGTTTGAATACAGTTTTGAAAACTGAACTATTAGAAGAATAAAAAAATGAAGAGTTTCAAGGTTTTGAGGCTAGTGTTGGGAAAAAAAAAAGTTTTAAGGTTAGACTGGGATTGGATCGAAGATTGAAATATGATGATGTTATGATTAATTTAATAATTAATTAAAATAATAAAAATTTTAAAAAGATAGCAACTTTCAAAACTTTTATAAGGTAGATAGAAAATAGTGATAAAGTGTAAATAGTAAATACTAATAGGTTTGGGATGATATTACACCCAATGTAATTCTTTGAGATATTACATTCCATAACTTTTATAAAAATATTTTAAAAATATGATAGTTGGATTACGTGTTTCCATTACTATTATTCCGTATTTCAAATTTTGTGTTAATCATATGTTAACTATCTAATCCACAAATTCATGTTTTGTATATAAGTTTAAATGTAGAAAACATAACTTTAAATTTAAACACTTTATAATTAGATAGTTATAATTCTTTGATAATCTTGATATTTTGCAACCATAAAAGGTATAAGGAGATCTTGTAATCCAACAATTGATTCATCAAAATGCTTTTTCAATAAAAAGTTTTGGAGTTGTGTAATATCGCATACAGTTATATCATGTGTAACTTAAACTTAACCCATAAAGATATTATACACAATTTATTTTAAAAAAACATAAATATGTATAAATAAACCCAAGAGAGGGATATCATATACTTGAACTAGTCATCAGAATCTATAAGCAAACAATGCTCCATCGATTACTTTAGTGATGGAAAATGTTCAATTCCAAACTAGTTTGGAGTTATATTCCTTTAACCTACTTTGTGGCAATTAAAACCATCCACATATAATTTTAATCGTATGACTTTTTGAACAAGTTATATGACTTCGTTTAAATAATACATATAGATAGTCTTATAAATTGTTATGTAATAGTTTGAAAGAGATAGCTCAAAACCAGTTTGAAGCTAAACTTTATTCTTTAGAGATGGTGAAGTTGTACTAAAGACCATCGAGCAAAATGAATGGCGATTACAGATCAGAACCTAAGGTGGTGGAGAGAGAAAGAGAAAGAGAGAGTTCAACGATGACTCTACAATTCTTGCAACATTATTAATCAACATCCTAAGTACCACCTCCACCATTCAAACTAGAGATCGGCTCGTCGGATCAATAGGTCTGATAATGGTTCCACTTATTTCCATGAAAGTTTTGATTTTTAGATTTAAAATAATAATAATAATGATTGGTTCCCAATTAATACTAGAATAAAGCTATAGATGCAATATTTTCACCACAAAGTTTAAATAGTAAGTTGTTAATAATAAGTAAAAAACAGATGTTAATAGTGGATCTTAATAAAAAACAATATCAACTTGCTAATTAAGTTTTTTTTTTTTTTTTTTTTTTGCGAAATTGTTGCGCTAATAGTCTAATTCTATTCTTAGTTCCAATCCAACTTGACTGGTCGATCAGATTGTCAAAACCATGGGTTTAATAAGAATTTTATCTTTTAGGTGGGGACAATCATGGCACGAGGATTGAGGTCCCTGTTGAGGTGGAAAAAAGGATGCATATTTATTACATTCGGAACAAAGGTTTTGGTAACAGATTTATTAATTTGTTGGGTGACGACGTCGACAATCATGGCACTCCGAACGACTTAACGCAATGACCCAGCAATTAAGAAGGCATGTGACTGATACAGACATACAGTGATCATTTTGGACAGTTCGTCAAACTGATATTCTATGGCATCCAAAAGGTATCCTGATTATGCATGAACTGCAAAACAGTCTCTTATTAATTTGTCATTGAACTTGGGATTATTGCTACAAATTTACAACTTGAGTCAAAGGGATGTCCTAATTATTGCATTGGAGATCTTAAACCGAAATCTCAAATTGTATTTAGGACGCATTCCTAGTAATTATGCCATATTGCCTTTGTTAAGTAATCATAGTTAAATTGAAATGAGACCCACAAAAGAAACAGGGAAAAGGTCAAAAGGCCAAGGTCAAATAGATTAGCAACAATGGAGGGATTTGAAAATGCTTAATGCTTGCTTTCTCCCACGTCATTAATACGTATATATTTCGTATTAGTGAAGCCACACATGGAGAAGAAAATAGTAGTAGCCTTTTGTGTTCACACTTCACACCAAAAAATCAATTTTTAGATCTTCCTGGGGGAGTTCCCTTTTATGTTATCCTTATGTTTTGGTTAAGAAAAGTCTAATCAAATTAGACAATTTTCTAGTGCGCATTAAAAAAATTTAAAAAGTACATCATTTTTCCTTACAAATTGACAATCTCTCTCTCTCTATTAGGGGCGGCAAAATCAACTCAAACCTATTTGCCCACTCAAACCCACCCCACCCACTTAAATGAGACCTAAACCCACCCAATTATTAATTGGGTTAAATGGGTATTAACCCAATTAAACTCAATTAATATTAATGCTTATTAAGTTTTCATTAGGTACCCAATTATGATACAACTATCATTTCTACAAATCACCTAACTCTAAAATGCCTCAAAACCACTAAAATTACCTAAATACCCCCCTCAACCTAAAAAATGACCAAAATAACACCTAAACCTAAAAATGACCAAAATACCCTAAAACCGAAAAATGACCAAAATATCCCTTAAAACTCAAAAAATGACCAAAATACTCCCAAAACCTAAAAATTACCAAAATATCCCCCAAGACCCAAAAAATGACCAAAATACTCCCGTACCCAAAAAAAAGACCAAAATACCCCCAAAACCTAAAAATTACCAAAATAACCCCAAAACCTAGAAAATTACCAAAATACCCCTGAAACCCAAAAAATTACCAAAATACCCCAGAAAACCTAAAAATGACCAAAATACCCCCGAAACCTAAAAATTACCCAAATCCCTTTGAAACATAAAAAAAGACCAAAATACCCCTGAAACCTAAAAAATGACAAAAATACCCTTGAAACCTAAAAAATTGCCAAAATAACCTTGAAACCTAAAAATTGATCAAAATAATCTAGAAACCTAAAAATGACCAAAATACCCCCCTAAAACTATAAAATGACCAAAAGACCCCCTAAACCTAAAAAATTACCAGAATACCCATGAAACCTAAAAAATGACCAAAATATTCTCAAAACTATAAAGCGACGAAAATACCTCTAAACCTTTGAAATGACGCAAATAAGCCCAAAACCTCTAAAATGGTCACAAACAACTTGAAACCTCTAAAATTACCAAAAATACCCTGATTTTGGATGTTTCGAGGGTATTTTCGTTAAATTAAAGGTTCTAAGAGTAATTAAGTCATTTTGTAGGTTTTGAGGGAATGTCACTAATTTTTTAGGTTTTAGGGGTGTTTTGTTAACATTTTGATTTTGAGGCCATTTTTTGTAATTTTCAAGGTTTTGGAGGTTATTTAATAACTTTTTAGTTTTAGGGGGGATTTGGGTAATTTTTTAGGTTTAGGGGTTATTTTAGTCATATTTAGGTTTTAGGGGTACTTTGGTCATTTTTTAGATTTTGGGGTTATTTTGGCCATTTTTAAGGTTTCGGCGGTATTTTGGTCATTTTTTGGGTTTTGGTGATATTTTGGTAATTTTTGGGTTTTGGTGATATTTTGGTAATTTTTGGTTTCAAGGGTATTTTGGTCATTTTTTGGGTTTCAAGGGTATTTTGGTCATTTTTTGGATTTTGGGGCTATTTTGGTCATTTTTTTGGATTTCGGGAATATTTTGGTCATTTTTTAGGTTTCGGGAGTATTTTGGTCATTTTTTAGGTTTCGATGGTATTTTGGTCATTTTTTGGGTTTCGAGGCTATTTTGGTCATTTTTTGGGTTTCGGGGGTATTTTGGTCATTTTTTAGGTTTCGGAGGTATTTTGGTCATTTTTTGGATTTCGGGGGTATTTGGGTAATTTTTTAGGTTTCGGGGTTATTTTGGTAATTTTTTGGATTTCGAGGGATTTTGGTTATTTTTTGGGTTTGGGAGCATTTTGGTAATTTTTTGGCTTCGGGGGTATTTTGGTCATTTTTTGGCTTCGGGAGTATTTTGGTCATTTTTTGGGTTTCGGGGTTATTTTGGTCATTTTTTTGGCTTTGGGGGTATTTTTGGTCATTTTTTGGGTTTCGATGTTATTTTGGTCATTTTTTGGCTTTGGGGGTATTTTGTTCATTTTTTGGGTTTCAGGGGCATTTTTGTCATTTTTTAGGTTTTGGGGGGTATTTTGGTTTTTTTTTTTGGATTTTTAGGGTATTTTGGTGATTTTTTGGGTTTCGGGGGTATTCTGGTCATTTTCTGGGTTTCGAGGGGGTATTTTAGTCATTTTTTTTGGGTTTTTGGGGTATGTTGGTAATTTTAAGATTTGGGCGTATTTTGGTCATTTTTGAAGATTTTAAAATACTTTAGTTATTTTTACTTTAGTGGCATTTTGGTCATTTTTTAAGATTTTAGAATACTTTAGTCATTTTTACTTTAGTGGCATTTTGGTAATTTTGATAATTGGGTAATTGGGTGGGTTGGGGTTTACCCATAATAATTGGGGTTGGGTTGGATTTGGGTTAGAAGAAATTAGTTAAATGGGTTTTAAATGGGTAAATGAGTTTTATATACCCAACCCAATTATGCCCACCCCAAACCCGCCCATTTGCCACCCCTACTCTCTCTCTCTCTCTCTATATATAAAGTGTAACTAAATTATGGACAATTCTCCCTTAAGGTTATGGAGGACATGACAATTCCCCATTGAGATTTATATAAATGAGTTGGAATTTTTTAAAGGAATATTTTGTTTAAAAAAGAAAAACAAGAAGTGAAATAGTATGGATTAATTTGTTACATTTATACAAATTTTAAAAGCAGTTTGTCTATAATTTAAGAGGAGTGTCATTTTGTAAAATCTTTAAAATAAAAAGAGAGAGAGAGAGGTGTAATTTTTTTTTTTTTTTTGATAGGGAGAGAGGTGTAATTCATCCAAATAAAATAATGGGTTTGGTACTAAAAACTTATGTTTTGAACCTTTTAATTAAAATTGAATTATCGTCATGCATGTTTCATATCAATATTATGTATTGATTATATATCTCAATACTATGTATCATGTGTATAATATTGAAACTTATCTTTTGGTTAAGAAAATTTCAATTAGATCCGGCAATATTCTATACTTCTAGTGGACATGTGAGAGAGAGAGAGAGGAGTTTCGCATAGTGCATTGGTTGTGTCTCTACTCTCTAATGTTAGGGAGATAATCAACTGGACAATCTTCATTAAATATCTCAATACACGTGTTCATAATTTTTTTTTCTAGAAAAATTTGCGTTCATACTTCATAATACATCGTTCTTTAAAGCAAAATATCAATTGATACTCTGTCATCTTTTTTCATATGCCATATATAAGTTGTGTCTTAGAAATGGTCATGACAAGTTGATGTCCATTTCCTTATGTCACTTATAATAAAAGTGTACTCATTGGACTAGAAATACACAATATTAAGTTTATTTTACTCTAGGTAAACCCTATCAATGGTCCAATGATTTTGAATTTTACATCTATATAAAATAAATAAATAAATAAACCTTTTGTGACGTTAATTTAATTAAAATTATGAAAATAAAGCAAGACTAAGAATGTGATTGGTACACTAGATGATAATTACGTTAGTAATGATAATTCATATTACTATGAATAAAATAAAATGTGACATAATGGAATAACTATTCTTATTAATACTTTTGGATGTGAATTAGGAATAAAACCACATATCTATAGTTTTGGAAAAATAATAATTTATATTTACTATGCACAAATTACAAAAGTGACATTTATTATCATTGCTATTTTCCTTCTTTAGAGTCTGACTAGCTGGGGTAGGCTCATTAATTTGTCTTGGGTGTTCAATGTTCATTTAACTACATATCCAGCTAGGTTAGGCTCATTGACCAATAGTTAGGGATATGTAGTTAACTCCTTATTAAACCTCTAATATCACATGTATGTTATCATATGGGACACTTAACGAAACTTAATAATTAAGTTAGTCTTACAATATTAAGGAATAGCTACTACATTTAGAGATAAATAGTTACTGTGTCATGTTAATGAGTGCCTTTCAGAGAGGAATAGATGTTTCATATAATAAATATCTAACCAAACAATCTAATAGTTATTCCAAATGAATAACATTTTATTACATGATCTATTATAGCATACCAAACATATATGCCCAAAATAAAAGACAACTATATATACAAATTCAAATAAGGAATTGAGATTAAATTGTGGTTTTTGGGTGTACACCACATATGACATGGTTTTTTTTTCTTCATTAATATATATTTTTGCTTTACTCATATATGACATGTTGTGTACTTATATTATGTAATGATGATATTAAGCATGTCATTATTTTTTCTTTACTTATAATCCCATGTGATATTGTGATGTAAACATAGGTATAGACATTTTGTAATATAGTATAAAGCTTCAGCTGTAAGTCTGTAACTCCAAAATGGTAAGCTGAAATAGATTGTGACTAAAATATTTCGATTCAATTGACAAATTGAAACATGGCCTGAAACAATATTCAAAACATTAACAGTCAATAGTGTAGGTCATAGACTTGAAGATCACTCTCTTAATTTGATTTTTTTTTTCTTTTAATAAATTGCTTCAACATTAATATCAGAAAATAATTTTTTTATTTTTTCCATTGTTTTCAGTTAATTTTCACAATATGAAGTAGGATGGTAAGTTAGTCAAATCATACCCTACAAGAACATTGTTATTTCTTCACTTGATATTATTATATTAGTACTAGAAATTGAGTTCACTTCGGTGAAGTTCTTGTAGGGTCATAGACCTCGTGATCAGCTTATCCACCAAATTTTATTTTTTAACTCACTTAGAAGACTAAAGGAAAGACAAGCAAACCTATGGAGGCATTGCGAAGAGGCAACATCCAACAATGGGTAGTCAACTAAAAAAAATTGACAAAAGGTCATCGTTAAGGACCTTAAATATTAATATAAGTGTATATAGTGACCGTTTGGCTTGCGCGTTTTGCTACGTCCACGTTTTTCTTTGTTTTTTCTTTTTTTTTTCTTTTTTTTCTGCACGTGAACAGTAACCTCACATGGGTTTACTGTTCACGCACTGTTTAGTACTGTTCATGCACTGTTCACGTATTAAAAAAATATTAAAAATAGGTCCCACGATACTATTTACACATTTAAAAATTATTTTGCTACAGTGTTTTCAGTTTTCAGTTTTCAGCAACAATAAGCTCAATCCAAACGGACCCATACATGCTAGCACTAGCATGCGGTCCTTCACGAGAGAAGAATTCTCATAAGCGTGCGTTTGGAATTGAATTATAAATTAAAATTATTTTATTATTTAGTTCATTTTTGTTACTATTTATGGGTTTCATTGCACTTTTTGGCATTATTCACGGGCCTCACTGTATTATTTCAACTAACTTTTATTTTTATCTATAGTATTTTCACGCAATAATTTTTTAATTTCAGCAAAATAAATGATAACCAAACACACCCTAAAGTCTTACATATGGATTCCAAGTATTGTGTGGGCCTTACCCGTTGCGACCATTTTATTCATACATCAATAATCTTAACTTTCCTTTCACTTTAAAATCTTAGGTTTGCCAAAAGTTATTGACTTTGTTATATATGTATATATATACATATACATATACTTCTAGAATTTAATGATAATAGAATTATTTTATTTTTGAATAATCTTGTTTAAAATTTAAAGTCTTTAGATTCTTCAATAATATGCATCATTATATATAATATTTCAAAAGTATAATAATAATGTACTCTCTCCCCTTTTCTTTTAAAAAAAATGTATTCTCTCCTCTAAAATTATAATTGGTTCCGCTAATTAAATTAATAATAAAGTCTAGTAATTAAATTCCAAAATATTATATAATTTCCCTTCAAAATAAATATTTCTTTAAAACAAATATATTATCAAGATAATTTTCATGACATCTCCCTTAAAAATACCAAAAGGAACCAAATTAACTCTAAATATCTTAGCGTAATTTGACTTCCTTTGACTGTATTATAAATTTTGTAATAGGCACCTTTAGAGTTTTCCCTAGTAAAGAATGACATTGTTTTCATATGATATAATCTAAAGAGTCTTGGTGGAAATCATTTGATTTATCCTATTAAAATATAAGTAATATATTACTTTACTTAAATAGCCCCTTTTGGAGTTTTATTTATGTCAACCATGAATAAAATGTTAAAAAGACATCACTTCACACAATTTTTTTGACTAAAATGCAAAATTCACTTTCTAAGTTTTACCATTTTTCATTTTAGTACTATAAGTATGGATTTTGTCATTTTAGTCCTCTAAGTTTCATTCCTTTCCAATTAAGTCCTTCATTAATGTGTTGTTAGTTTCTGCTTTTAACTTTTATTTAATTTTTATATTTTTATTTATTTCTTAATTTTAGAAAGAAAAAAACCTTAATTAAAAATAAATTAAAAAAACCAATACCTGATGTGAGAAACTAAGAATGTGAAAGAGTGATCTGAAAGGGGTTTGCAATGCTGTCTACGTGAGAAGTTGGACATGCAAGACCCAAATAAATCACTTCGAGATCTGGTATATAATATTACAGTTGCAATCCAATTCCCCATCATTGCATTGTCTCCAATTATAAGATATGCCTGACTTATGATTGTGCTTGTCCATCTGTTGACGCCATAGAAGGTATTATGCACGCATTGAGAATTTGAGATCTAGTGAAAAAACAATTTATTATTGAACAAGTTTGAAGTTGAACACTTCGTGAACAAGTTTGAAGGTTTGAAAAACAATTTATTCTTGAACATACTTCGTGGGATGATCCTCGTTTTCCTACTGTCCAAGGAATCATTCATAGAGGTTTGAAGGTTAGAGCGCTGAAACAATTTATTCTTGAACAGGTGATTTATCATTAAGCTTTTTTTTAATTAAGATTTTTTTTTTCTAAAATTAAGAAATAAATAAAAGTTAACGGTAGAAACTAACAACACATTAACGGAAGACTTAATTGGGAAGAAATGAAACTTAGAAGATTAAAATAACAAAATCCAAATTTATAGGACTAAAATGAAAAATGTTGAAACTTAGAGGGTGAGTTTTGCATTTTAGCAATTTTTTTTATAACTTTTTTGTCACTTTTATATAATTAGTGAATTAAAGCTAGTGGCCTCTTGTCCTAAAGCCACACAAAAAATTCTAGGACCACACCATTTCCTACATTATTTGCCACAACTATTATATGGTTAATTTTGAGTGGTAAAAAAAATAGTGGATTTATGTGAAAGTAACAGACAATAAGTCATTATTTGCCATATAAAATAGTTTTGAAAAAATATGTGGTAAAAATTGTGATTCCTAAAATAACTTATAGGCACATACATTTTTGTAGTAGGTAATTTACGAGTGTCTTTAAAACAAATGGCGGGAAAACATTTGTCTCAAAAGACTTGGTAGAAAAGCAATAACTTAAAGAAGAATAAAAAGCATAGTTTACCTTTTACTATCAATTGAATTCCAAGAAGTAGGGTTGGACTCTAAGACCTTGTGTTTGGAGAGAGAGAGAGAGAGAGAGAGCTGCTATTTTTCATTTTCAGTTTCATATACATGTATGTGAATTGGAGAAGATTACTATTTTGTTTGTGAGCTACTATTTTCTTTAGCAACACTGGGTCACAAGAATTCTCACAATATATTTCATATATGTCGAGGTGGAAAATTATTTATGGCAAATAATAAAGTGGTGTTTGTGGCAGCCTCACATGAGAGTCAATAAAAACTTGCCAATTTAATTGTTACGGAAAATGTTGTGTATATAATTTTACTCTTTGTTTAAAATTTCTTTAGATAGTAAGATTTTTTTGTATTGATATTTTCTCTTTTATATTATTATTGTATATGTTTGGACAAAAATATTTTTTTTGGTAAACTATTACTCCTTGTTTTCTTGCTCGTTAATTTCGCTTTTTTATTTATTTATTTTTTACAAAAATATCATAATTTTAAATGTTTTAAGAATATGTTAGTACCCATAATTAAAAAGACTTTCACACTTCACATACCCTTTACGTTTTATACGGGCAATAGAATTACTCTATAAAATTTAATCTTTAAAATATAAGTAAACATGGGCAAAGTATTTACCATGAATCCATGATGCATGTTTTTGAAAAGCATTCAAAATTAAGGATGTAATATATAAGCTAAGCCAAGTCAAGTACTAAAAATTTAAGATTTTTAAATACAAAAGATTTTATTTTAAATACAAGATAGAATTAAGTTTATTAATCAACTAGTTAACATGTTCAAGCTCGATTTGACAAATTGCCAGAGGGCTTGGGGAATATCACAAGTCTAAAGGTGCTTGATTTGAGAGCAACAGCTATAAAGGAGTTGCCTTCATCAATTGAATTTTTTATTGGTCTTACTTCATTGGATCTAGCAAATTGCAAAAATTTTGTGCTTCTTCCAAGCACCATTTGTAGTTTGAAGTCACTATATAAAATTTATCTTTCTAGATGCTCAAAAATTGTCAACTTGTCGGAGAACTTGGAGAATCTCAAAGATCTGCTTAAGCTTTTTTTACGTGAAACAACAATAGTAGTGTTGCCATCATCTATTGGACATTTGACTACCCTTAAGAAATTGTGTCTAAGGGATTGCAAAAATCTTGTTTGTCTTCCTAGCACAATTTGTAGTTTGAAGATGGTACAATATCTTAATATTACTAGATACTCAAAAATTGTCAGCTTGCCAGAGAACCTGGGGAATATGGAAAGCCTAGATGCGCTTCTTTTGGGTGGTACTGCTATAAAAGAGTTGCCTTCTTCCACTGTTCACCTCAAAAGGCTCACGAGTGTAGTTTTCGAGGGAAGTCAATTGTCATCATCTTCATTTGATTCTATGCCAACAAGTCATGATCCTGTGGGCGTGTTATTATGTAACTTACCATGTATGCATATTAAGAAGTTTGATCTAAGTGACTGTAATCCTTCGGGAATTCCCAACGATATTGACTGCTTATCCTCTTTAAAAGAGTTACATCAAAGTGGAAATGATTTTGTTTCCCTTCCTGAAAGCATCTCTCAACTCTCTAGCCTAACAATCCTTAACTTAAGTGGCTGCAAAAGGCTTCAATCATTACCAAATATTCCGTCAAAAGTTCATTCTATAGGTTTACACAATTGTACCTCACTGGAGAGATTGCCAGAACCACAAAATGATTCCTTATGTTTGGAGTGTTTCAACTACTTCAAATTGACTTACAATATTCAAAGCTTCAGTAACATGTTTCAGGTATCTCTCTCTGTTTTCTAAATATCACATATTTGGGAAATTACCTAATATTCTTCAAGTATCTATCTCTGTCTCTATTTATGTGTGTTGGGTTATTTATATATGGGTAAATTACAAGGTTGGTTCTTATCATTTATACCATATGTCAAATCGGTCTTTAACCTTTCAATTGTGTTAATTTGGTTTTTAACATTTTTAATGTCACGTCAATTTAGTCTTAACCGTTTTTTCTTGGATGGAAAAAGTTGATGTGTAAAATGGAATAATAATAAATTATTTTCATGTTACGTCAACTTCTAATTGTACCATTGTGTCAGATTATTAAAAAAAATTAAATTAAATGTTTGAGTTCGGTGTTCACGTTAGAGACAGAGGAGAGGAGTTCAGATTTTGCAGAGTAGTAAATAATGGTGAAGGACAAAGAAGATACAGATGGAGAAATTATAAAGTCCTCATGGTGCACAAGTGACGTGGTCTACCGTTCTACTAAAAGACTCCCACCTATTTAAAATTGTTGAGTTAGAAATTTTTTTTAAACAGAAACTGATTACTGACTCAGCAATTTTAAACAAATAATAGTCTTTTAGTGGAATGGTGGACAAGTGACATGATCCACCAGAGGACTGTATAATTTCTTAATAGACAAGGAAGATTCCAAAATCAGAATCCTAACTCTAACAAGAAGAACAATAACAAAGAATGCAAAGGAAAGTCATGCAAGGGATGTCTCTACTAATTGCCTCTGCAAAGATCCAAATCCAAAAACCTCACCTGCGTTGGCCTCCTCAAAACCCATCTCTCTATAAGACGATTTGAAGTGATGGGCTGATGTAAAATTTTTTTTTTTAAATAATGTAATACATATTGTAACTTGAGCTTTAATGACCATTAGTTTGGATCCAATGTTGTAATTTATGTAGAATGGCTGGAAATGTTGACGGAGTTTAGGGATTTTAGACTCACACGACAATATTTTTGGCCTATTTGGTAACGTTATTTAAATAATAGTTTTTGTTATTTAAATAATACAATACATATTTTCACAACATTTTTTAATTCACACGTATTTTCACAACACTTAAATAAAGTTATTTGATTCTCAAAAAAAAAAACAAAGTTACTAAACACTTCTTTAATTTGGATTTTTTTTAAAAAAATTGATGTGGTGGTAAACTAATGGACCAAATTAACATATGAACACTGTAGTTTACCCTATATATATTTATTTACATCAAGATCACTGTTTGTATATTTCAGGGACCGAGTGGTAAACTAATGGAGGGATTATATTATATAATCCCTGGAAGCGAAATTCCGAAAAGGTTTGAAAAGGTGAACAGATGTGGTAGTTACGTTGTCACTCGTCCATCTCGCTTCACACTCCATTCTAAACCTTTTAAAACAAAAAAAGTGAAGATACAATTGCCTGGCTCTGGGTCTGGGTCTGGGTCTGATGGGTGGAGGGGAATTGTTTTGTGCGTTCTTTTTTCACCCAGCGAGCGTTGTCAGTACTGAATCAATGAGATTGAAGTCGATTCGATTAAAGTGGATGGATGCCAAATGAGCGAGAAAGCGTTCCTCGGAAATCGGTTTTGGCGCGGAACTTGCTTTAATGCCCGTGCCCAAGAATACGGTAAAGTTGAATCGCATCACATTTGGCTGTACAGTATGTCTTCCAAAACTCTTGGCTGCTCAGTTGATGGGAAGAGATTCCATCAAGTTGAGCTTAAAATAGCTAGCCAGGGCTTGGAGGTGGAGCAAATTGGGTTTCGTGTGGTATAAAATAAGCAAAGATCCTAATCAAAATAAGCGAAGCCATGATGAGGATGATTGATGAGGAAGAACCGCGATTCAAAGACTTGGATAATCGATTTATGGCTGATTGTGAGGAATCCAGTCAAAGATATTTTTTGGTCTCTCTTCTTTTGCCTTTGAGTTATCATCTTTCCTCCTATCTTTATAAATCTAGTTGTTTTTTCTTTCTCTTGGATTTGGAGAGTAGAAATGATCCAGACACTAACAAGATGCTGAATGAGAAAAAGCAGTCAATGGTGTGTAGTTATCTTTATTTCTATTTAGCCTTAGATATTTTATAAATTTTTGCCAAAATTTTAGTTTCGTGTCAGTTGATCAAATCTTGCATTCCAAATGCATTGAACGATTTTCATACTCTATGCAGATCAAAGAGTTGAATTCATACGTTGTTCTTCAAAAGCAGTAAGTTAACATCAGTCAGAAATTACCATTATTTCAGTTCTTAAAGCAGCAGAGGTAATTTTATGCACTACAATGCATCTGACATGTTAATGCTTCATGTTTCCCCCTTTGTCCCAAAACATTTTGTGTCCCAAATTGAGTGCCAAATCTTAGAAAACCAAGCATTAAAATTACCAGTTTTCCGTATTACCCTCTGTCAAATAAATTTAAATGCATAAGAGAAGCCAATTCAAATTGGTGGCATACATTTTTTCTTATATTGTTTTACTACAAAGTTTATTTTTTAAATCCACTATATATATATATATATCATGTGTCAATGCATTAAAGTTTTTTAAATTTAGCTCTTTCTCAAATGTGAAACATAATTTGGGACATTAGTTTTATAGTCATAAATCATAATGTAATCTATACACATTGCTAGCCTCTCCACAGTTCATTAGATGACAAATGCCTCAAAGTTACAATTAAATGATATAAGGTTCCAATCATTGGTTGAAAAAAAAACATTACTATTGCTGTTTAAAGTGAGGGTGGCAGCTATTGTGAACAAGATGAGGGAAGTAGCATAAATTGGCTAGGCCTAGTGCGATGAAGACGTAATAAATGCATCGGTAAGAAAGAGTGATTAGAGAGAGGCAAAAATGACATCAGTACAATTAGCTAAAAAGGAAATTATAAATAGATTGGAGCACTTGAAGTTAGATTTGATATGGTGGGATGGAGAAATAAGATACATATGCCGACCTTCTACAATGAAGGATTGATGGAACCCCAATTGGTTGGGACCAATGCCTGGCTTAGTTATGTTGAGTTGGGTATTTATTGGATGAGTCAAGATATTGGATTATGTTCTGGTCAATGTTGCATAATCTGAAAAATGTTGATAATTGTCTGGCAGCTCACAAAAAAATGATAGTTTTGTATGACATTCATCCGAAACTCATTGGTTCATGTGTGTAGCGATATCATTTATTTTGTTTTCAAATCTTTTGCATCACTGAATAATTATTTGAATGCTTTTGATTCTTTTCTTAGGCTTTATTTTCAATTTGTTGTGGATACAAATATGCATCAAATCTTGAAAACAAGAGAATTGACCCCTTTGATGGGGGCACCGAAGGATATGGGGAAGATAATGTCTTGCTAGCATTGAGTAAGTGTACATCTTGTTCACCAATGTGCTAGTTTTCACTGGTGTGTCTACTACTCTTGGCTACCTTTCATGCTAAAATAAGAGTTAATTCTGGGTTTAAATAATCATACAACCCTATGGCTCATGCATTTTTGTTGTAATTCTTGGAAACCCGATAAACACATTTGTATTTGGTTTTGGATTTGTCCTGGAATTTTGTCTAATAGAAATAGTTATAATAGTTTCTGTATCAAATGAAAAGATGCCAGATTCATGTACCTCATAGTGAAGTTGGTTTTGTTAGCTACTTTAGTGGTTGTGTTTGATGTAATGCATATTACAGATGAAGTTACTGTGGATGGCTGCTATTTGTTGCAAGTAACTATTTAAAACCCCAAGTACTTGGCCAATTTGATGGCTTTAATCTTTTTGGACAATATATTGATGATTTTATAGCTTTTTATTTTTGAGAATTCTTTGTATGCAATGTAGTGAGTCTACAAACACACACATGAAAAGTTAAGATAGAAATGATAATACGAAAAAGCTGGCATCGTAAAATCAGTGTCACAGTAGAATTGTGTGTCATCTACCTTTTCGATGGTTCAGAAATTGTAAATTGCTGCTTCTAAAGTAACCAATGCATACCTTTGTGTTTAATCTGGAATCATGCCCTGTGTTTGATAAATTTTGTTTCAATATATGTTACTTGAAGTACTTTATATGTTAAACATTTCCCAATTATGAAGTATGAAGTATATTTAATGCTAAGGCAGTGGCTATACATTTGCAGCCATGACAAATCAACAGCAAATAGATAGTGGAAACTGGATGATGGACAAGACTGATCAAGCCATTGAGAGGTCAAAAAAGGTTGGATTATCTCTGATGATCATTTTATTAGGAAATAAGTTTAATTATTTTGGTGAGTTTAAAAGGTATAAGTGTCATAGGCTATTTTGAAGTGTGATCAATGTTTCCTCTCATTCTTCTCTATTTCCTTGTTTCCTCTCTTTCTTCTCTATTTCCTTGAAGAAGGTTACACGGATGTGGAATTGTATCTTGTATTTCTAAAACATACCAGTCTTTTTAGCTCGACCTTGAACATCACTTGCACTAGTTTACATCAAGACCTGAACAAATTATGAAATGTTTTTAGCTAACTCATATCCCCCCCAAAGAGTAAGAAAACTTAAAATTAGTTTTTTTACTGTTCAAAAAAGTATGGAATAATCACAAAAGAAATATAAATTGTATCTCCTTGTTTGTGGTAGACTGTTCAAGACATCATCAATGTTGGAACAGAGACTGCAACAGCACTCAAGGCTCAGGTGTGTAATTTGTTGGCTTTAAAAAAATGGACTTCATGGCAATTCAATATTTTATATTGAATTTAACTCTCTCTCTCTCTCTCTCTCCCCTATAGTTTTTCTCTTGTTTTGTTTAATCTTTCATAAATTTTCAATGCCATGGAAACTAAAGAAACAAATTATATTTGTGTTTAGACTGAACAAATGAGTCGGGTTGTTAATGAGCTGGACCATATCCATTTCTCGATCAAGAAATCTTCTCAACTTGTGATGGAACTTGGTGGGCAGGTCAATCTCTGAAAGTACTTTTTCTTCCTGTTCTTGTCATATATTGATTATTAGTTGTTACTTGTTTCACTTCAAAATATAAAATAAAAAAAGTGAAGATACAATTGCCTGGGTCTGGGTGTGATGAGTGGAGGGGAATTTTTTTGTGCATTGTTTTTGTACCCAGCTAGCCTCATAAAAACGACTATCAGATTATAGTTCATTTGATTAAAGTGGATGGATGCCAAATAAGTGGAGCAGCGAGCTGCGAAACTTTGAGTATTTTTAGTTCAACCAGATATGGTAAGGTTGAATTGCATCTCCTTTGGCTGCACGGTATATCCAATTACGATTTCTGCCTTCTGGAAACTCTTGGCTGCTCTATTGATGAGAAGGGATTCCATCAAGTTGAGCTTCAAATAGCTGCCCGGGACTTGGAGGTGGAGAAAATTGGGTTTCGTGTGTTATACAAGCATGACATTGAAGATCCCAATTGAGGTAAAATGGAGTATGATGAGACTTTCTTCTGTTGGATATGAAATCTAGGGTATGAAGATCCCAATCAAAATAAGTGAAGCCATGATGAGGATGATGGGGAGGAACCAAGATTCAAAGACTCAGATGATTGAATTATGGCTAATCATATGTGAGGAATTTTTTTCTTCTCTTCTTTTACCTGTGAGTTATTAACTTTCTTCCTACCCTAATGAATCACTTTACTTTTTTGTGTGCTGCATATGTAATGCTCTTTTTTTTTTGGCTAATCATATGTAGTGCTCTGTTAAACTTCTAATATACAAATGCATATTGAGATTTTCTGCCCCTCTGTAACGGTTTGTTGTAATTCTTGTTGCAGTACGATGTATATAATAATGTATTCTTTTTTCCTTACCGGCATTTGGGTCTGTGATTCATGATGAAGAAATTTACAAAAAACACCTAGCTCGGTTCAGATGTTGATTTTGCTCTATGATTTGCACACCTAATTGAAGTTAGAAAAAGAAAAGTAATGAAAAAGTGAATTGAAGTTTGCAAAACTTTTTTTAAAATTTTTTTCTGTTTGGTAATCAAAGAATGAGAAGTTAATAAATAGATAACTATTCAATATTTATACTATTCACGTGAGAGGAGGTAATATTATCCCAAAATATTATAATTTTTCAATGGGATTGTATTATAATTTGTACAATGAATATACCGTATTCAGTATACACCAACACTTCCTTTGGATTTTCATCGTATCATCTTTTGGTGCAAAGGACATGTGTTTATATATGCCAGGGAATGGTATGCAGAAACTAGCAACCCCACAACCAACATCCAAAACATGAACTACCCTGCAGAATGTAGATCAGCTGTCTCACATTGTATTTTTATTTCTTAACCTGAATTTACAACAAATTTAAGTGAAGTTTAAAATATATTACTAAAAACAACAAAACATTGATCCTGACTCAAAATTCAAAGTAATAAATACAAACACATGTCATGACTCATGAGTCTTGTAATTCAGTACAGTTTAAATGTTTGCTATATATGATTTTAAGTCTTAATAGGCCTTGTTAAAAGATGAGCTGTTGCATATTGCTTATATTTGTTGTATTAACTAAAGATTCATTGTCGCTCACAGTGAGACATTGAGTCTTATACATAGATGTTTTATGTTGTAAAATAGGATGTAGATTCTGGATTTACACCCCCTTTAATCTATTTCCAATTCCCATATCATGAACATCCTGTAAAACTCAGTAATTAATTAGCTTAAGGACTTATGCAGTGTTAAGATCTAGATATAATTAAAATTTGCCTATAACCTTGGATGTTTAGTTTCTGCCCAAAGAACAGGTTTTACTTTACTGATTGACGCTTGAAAGTTGTGACTCAACAAAGTTGGTGATCTGAGATTAGTCTTGTATTAGCCAACGGTTATTGGGCTTAATGTCACTTCCACCTCCCACAAGAATGGGATGGTGGGTGAGGTTGCAGGTCCAACATCGATGCGTATGTGGGTTAATTGCTTAGTAAAAAATTATTAAAAAATAGTCTTATACAATGCTGCTGCTTCTGTTTTGTGTGTGTGTTTTCATTTCCCTTTTGCAAATGGTCCTTGGATCAAATTCCATCTACTCCCTACCTAAATAAGAGGTGGAGGATAGCTCAAGGGTTGAATCCCATTCAGGTGTGTGAGTTCTAGTTACCCATATAAAACAAGTGCATTCTTTTTCCTCTTTTTTTTGTTAGTTTTTGTTTTCCTAGTCAGAAAGATAATTTTGTCTTGCTTTTTCAGGCTTATCAAAGAGTTTGATAGACAAGCCAAGGATTTGGAGAGTAGAAATGATCCAGACGCTAACAAGATGCTGAATGATAAAAAACAGTAAATGGTATGTTGTTATCTTTATTTCTATTTAGCCTTAGATATTATATATTTTTGCCAAAATTTTAGTTGAGTGTCAGTTGATTAAATATTGCATTCCAAATGCACTGAATGATGTTCATACTCTATGCAGATAAAAGAGTTGAATTCATATGTTGCTCTTAAAAAGCAATAAGTTATCATCAGTCAGAATTTTACCATTATTTCAGTTCTTAAAGCAGCAGAGATAATTTTATGCACCTGCAATGCATTTGACATGTCATAAACTCTATTTTTAGCATTGTTATTTTCTTACTATTATATTTTAATGCTTTATGTTTCCCCCTTTGTCGTGAACTATTTTTTGTGTGTCCCATACTGAATGCCAAATCGTAGAAAACCAAGCATTAAAATTATCAGTTTTCCATATTACTTTCTGTCAAATAAATTTAAATGCGTAAGAGAAGCCAATTCAAATTGGTGATGTCAGTGCATTGTCTTAAATTAGCTTTGTGCTTTATCAAATGTGACACATAATTTGGGACATTGGTTTTATAGTCATAAATCATAATGGAATCCATACAGATTGCTAGCCACTCCATAGTTTATTAGTTGACAAAAGCCTCAAAATTCAGTTAGATGATATAAGGTGCCAGTCATTGGTTGAAAAAACATTATTTTTGCTGTTTCAAGTGAGGCTAGGCCTTGTGCAATGAAGATGTAATAATTGCATCGATAAGAAAGAGTTATTTGATCATGTTGAAGGAGCAAAAAGGCTTATAGAGAGGCAAAAATAACATCAGTACAAATAGCAAAAAAAGGAAATGATAAATAGATTAGAGCGCTTGAAGTTAGAAATGATATTGTGGGATGGAGAAAAAATATACATGTGCCAACCTTTTACAATTAAGGATTAATGGAGTTAGCCCTAATCGGTTGGGACCAATGCTTGGCTTAATTATGTTTAGTTGGGTATTTATTGTATTAGTCAAGATATTGGATTGTCTTCTGGTCAATGTTTCCTAATCTGAAAAATGTTGATAATTGTAAAGTGATCATATATTTATCTGGAAGTTATTAAAAAAAAAAAATCATATTTTTGTATGACATTCATCTAAAACTCATTGAGTTCACATGTGTCATGATATCATTTCTTTTGTTTTCAAATCTTTTCCATCACTGAATAATTACTCGAATGCTTCTTATTCTTTTCTTTGGATTTACTTTCAAATTGTTGTGGATACACCAATGCATCAAATCTTGGAAAACAAGAGAATTGATCTCTTTGATGGGGGCACCAAAGGATATAGATAATGTCTTGGTACATCTTTTTCACCAATGTGCTAGTTTTCACTGATGTGTCTGCTACTCTTGTCAGCCTTACATGCTAAAATTAGAGTTAATTATGGGTTTAAATTGTCGTACAACCCTATGGCTCATGCATTTTTGTTGTAATGCTTGGATGATTAAGGATACCTGATAAACACATTTCTATTTGGTTGTGGATTTGTCCAGGAATTTTGTCTAATAGAAAATATCATAGTAGTTTCTGTATCTAATGAAAAGATGCCAGATTCATATACATCACAGTGAAGTTGGTTTGGGTAGCTACTTTAGCTATTGAATTTGATCTAATGCATATTACAGATAAAGTTACCATGGATGGCTGCTGTCTGTTGGTGCAAGTAACTATTCAAAACCCTAAGAACTTGGCCAGTTTGATGGCTTTAATCTTTGTGGACGATATGTTGATGATTTTATAGTTTTTTTTTTTTTTTAATAATTTTGAGAATTCTTTCTATGCAATGTAGTGAGTGCACAAACACACACAAAAAGTTAAGATAGAAATGATAATATGAAAAAGCCACTGTCTCATTGGCATCGTGAAATCAGTGTCACAGTAGTATTGCATGTCATCTACCTCTTTTGATGGTTCGGAAATTGTAAAATGCTGCTTCTAAAGTACCAGTGCATACTTTTTAATTTAATCCGGAATCATGCCATGATTGATATATTTCATATCATTATATGTTACTTCAAGTTCTTTGTATGTTAAATGTTTTTCAAATATGTTTCTTAATTACCTATCAAAAAATTATGAAGTATTTTTAATGCTAAGGCAGTGGCTCTATGTTTGCAGCCATGATAAATCAACCGCTAATAGATAGTGGAAACAATTAAGGACGAGACTGATCAAGCCATTGAGAGGTCAAAAAAGGTTGGATTATCTCTGACGATCATGTTGTTGAGAAATTAGTTTTTTATTTTATTTTGGTGAGTTAAAAGGGACACATTTCATAGACTATTTTGAAGCATGATCATTGTTTCCTGGTTTGTGGTAGACTGTTCAAGACACCACCAATGTTGGAACAGAGACTGCAGCAGCATTCAAGGCTCAGGTGTGTAATTTGTCAGCTTTAAAAAAATGGATTTCATGGCAATTTTTAAGTCATCAAATTTCACTTTACCTTCTCTCTCTCTCTTGCTCTCCCCTACAATATTTCTTTTGTTTCGTTATAAAAAGTCTTTCATAAATTTTCAATGTCTTGGAAACTAAGATTATATTTATGTTTAGACTGAACAAATGAGTCAGGTTGTTAATGAGCTGGACTCTATCCATTTCTCAATCAAGAAAGCTTCTCAACTTGTGAAGGAACTTGGTACGCAGGTCAATCTCTAAAAGTGCCTTCTTCCTGTTCTTGTCATAAATTAAACACTAGTTGTTACTTATTTTACTTACCTCATTTATTCATTAGGTTGCAACAGATAGGTGTATTATGACATTACTCTTCCTGATTGTCATTGGAGTCATAGCCTTCATTATTGTTAAGGTAATATAATTATCTTTCATTTTCTTTGCCATTAACAACATTTTATTTTCTAAATATTTGATTCTGCATGTGCTACCTGACGACCCTTTATTATATAGATGTAGCTTGATTATCATGAATACTAGGCCTCCCCCCTCCTTTTTCTGGCTGTGGAGGCACACAAGCCTATTATTGCTCAAAAAAATGTAAAAGAATCTAATTCAGTATATCCTTTTCTTTTAAAAATAATAATAATTTTTCTTAAAAGAGAAAAAGCAGACAAACACAGTGCATGAGGGTGTAGAAGAGTTATTCTAATTGTTGTCAGATTTTCATGTTCATTGGCAATGCACAGATTGCAACTTGATGTCTATTTAGGAGAAGTTCAATTCCTTTTCAGATTGCTTGTCGACCACATATATAGAGGGAAACAATAATTTGAATTTTTTTTTATATCAGTTGAATATAGTTTGATGGGCGTAGACTTGAAGCATAAAATTAGTGGAGATCGGTTTCATTTGAAAACAAGTAAAATTTAGACAAATTTATATGAAAAAAAAGAAAAAGAAAAAAAGTTGGAACTTACAGATTATTTTTGGAACTTACCTACTTAAGCTGCACATAAGTTTGAGTACAAGGATGAATCGCTTGGTTGTTTTCATAACTGTATTGTCCAGAAAAGTATCAATTTCAAGGCCCCTAAATGTCATCTTTAGATGGAAACCCTTCTAGAGCTTCTATATTATTCATTTCAACATGTCTTAAACCTTGTATAGTGAGGTGGTGTCTTAATCACCAAGAACATTCCATTCTTTGCAATCTCATGTGATTGTCAAAAGCCATTAACTTGTGAAACAGCTGGCGGTATAACACTGCATTGCCCATTTCTTTCAATTTGCTTAAATGATTATTTTCGTGAATTTCTTTTTTCTGTCTCAGCTCGTGAACCCAAACAACAAGGACATCAGGGATATTCCAGGATTAGCCCCACCAGCAATGACTCGGGAATTAGTTTGGAGTGCTAGTTAAAAATTTCTAAAAGGATCATCTAATGGATTGTGATGATGATTTGCCATCTGATTGAATGGAATATCAGCTTAGTTTGTGATGCTGCTGGTGGCACCTGTTTTATAGAGCTGGTCTAGTTGACTAGTTGAGTATGGATTTCTTTCTAGTAATTTTTCTTCAGAATGGTCAGACTTTACCAAATGATCGTCTCTCAAAACTTGGAAATCATGTTTTCAAAATAGGATTTCAGTTATAATTTTGAAATCTTGTTTTCAAAACATGATTTCACCTTATGTGGCGTACACACTTCGTACACACTAATGTGTAATAATCAACACTTTTTTTTTATATTATAATTTTGTGGTTTAACTTATAATAATGGGAGGAGAAATTCAAATCCTAATTCTTCTCATAAAGGAGAGTAAACTATTGAATTACAAGGCTTTTGACAAAAGCACATGGTTGCTAGTGTAAATACTTGGTGAAAATTGAAAAGTCAAAAAAAAAAAAAAAAAAAAAAAAAAACACTTTAAACTATTGAATTACACTTTAAACTATACTCATTTTTACATTTATCTTTCTAAACTATGAAAATGCACAGTTGCCCTCCTAAATTATTTCTTGCGTAACACTTACCTCTAAACAATGAGTATACATTTACCACTTAAGTTATTACCCATGTAATACTTTGCACCGAGTGTGCATTCTCATAATTTATGAGATAAGTGTAAAATAAAATATAGTTTAAGGAATAAAGTGTAATTTTTTAACCAAAAAAAAAAGTTTTGCAGAAAGATAAGACTAGAATTATCTTCAATTGACTTTGTTTGTTAAATAACTAAATATAAACAAGAATTTTTTTTTCCGCAAATCAAACATGAGCTGCATATGTACAGCCCGGCTTATTTTCAATAGGTAGAGAACCTGAGGGAAAAAATTTTTTGAAAGACATGAAAAAAACATTACAATCTGATTGATAATAGTGTTAGTAACTAGACCATGATAAATTATTATGGGGATTGATTTGTAATTCAAATAATAATTCTGGTGACACATTAAAATTCACAATTTAAAAAAAAAAATTATAATTATTGACATGTTATGTAATAATTGGTCTATAATAAAAATAAAGTTAATAATAAATCAAGGATCATGCTAACGAGTGCCCTTAGGACACTTATTAACAATCCATTTTAGAAAAATTTTGACATCACTTTTATGAGAAATGTAAAAAACTGTCAAAACATTAATTGTTTTTTTTTTTTTCCCCATAAAAACTTTTTTTAACTGGATTCTTAACTAGTACCCTAAAAACACTCATTAGCATTTCCCATAAATCAAAACGTATGTTTCTAACATTGCACTAATTCAAATCCCTCAAGTTGAGCAAATTGGGCCCACATTTCACCAAATCCTGGGTTGGGCTAGTGCAAATGAAATTACAACTGTTATTGTACCATTGGTAACTTTGGAATCCAAAAACTAGTCATGCAAAGATAAACTAGAGAAGTGAAACAAGAAAAGAGAATAAGAGGGAAAAAAAAGTGTTGGATCCAATTTTTGTGTGGGGTATTTATAGCAAAGTATGATTATTGTGCGGTGAAATATGATGCCACAGAAATGGGTTTCAGAAGTTGGAGAAGGTTAAGCACTCCAACAAGTAGAGGTAGAGTAGGCAGTTGGAAGAGCTCACTGAACCCTTTCTCTCTCTCTGCTTGGTTATATAATTCTTGTTCTTAGGCTCTTGTATATGATATTCATAAGCAACATTGAAAATTTCTAATACGAACTCACGATGAAGCTTGTTAAATGAAGTGGTGTGATTTGCGTGCGTGCTACGAATTTGAGTCAAGGATGGGTTTGTGTTTGGGAAGGAAAGTAATGTAGACAACGTCATGCAACTGATTTTTGAGGGACATGATTCTGGGCCTCTGAATAAATGTGTTAAAAATTAAATGAAACAAAAGTTTTGGATCACTGGGGGGAGTATGAGGATATTTATTAATTATACTTTTACAGGAGAATATGGTGATTAAATGGTTTGTTTGTGTGTGAAATGATAAGATTTGGGTCCATAGATTAGTTTCACTATTGTGAAAATTGGATAGCTAGAACTCATCAAGATATGTGCTTTGTGCCTTGGATATATACCATATGGAATCACCAAGCGAGGGGTCCATCTCTTTTGTGATGATGACATGGTAATAATGATCCAATCTTGAAGCATAGTGTGCTTGTGTGATGGGGTTGTTGTCGCATACCATACATAAACTTTTTTCGTGTTAGTTTGTCATAGAACGATATATAACCTCAATAAAGTGCTGTCATATTCATTAAGAGTTTAAATGTTTGCAGTAAAAATTTTAATTTGCCTATTATAAAAATTGGGCTATTGCATATTCCTTATGTTTGTTGTATAAACTATAGATTCATTGCCCCTCACAGTGAGACATTGATTTTGGAACATAAATATTTTTGTAATGTAATATAGGACATGATTCTGGTTCTACACCCCATTCTAGCTATTTAGTTGCTAAAATGTTGGTAGGGCAGCTCTAATTTTGTTTTCCAAAAAGATGACCATCTAAATGAAAAGGACTAATGCTCATATGTCAAACACAGTCAGCTGTAATTCAATTATGTAGGGTTTGGCATATACATTCAAACAACTTATCCCAAAAAGAGAAAAATCCAATTCAACTTGAATCTTCTGTTTAAATCTGCTGCTCTTGGTTTGCGCAGTACTGCAGTTGTTATATTTATCTTCCTATAACTAGATGGCTATGTCTCACCATTGATTTTATTATTATATTGCAAAAATAAAACTGCCAGAACATAAGAAAGAAGGTTCTAAGAGGTTTTGCATTCTTGAGATTTGAAATGTCATTTCCGATTCCCATACCATAAACATGCTGTGAAACATCAGTAAATACTATGCTCAAGGACTTGTGCATTTTCAAGATCTAGATATACTTCACTTTTTATTGTAAGTATAGAATTTTATTGAACTTGAAAAGGCTACTCTATGTTCACGATGATGAACGTAAAGCACCTTGGAAAAATACAAGCAAATCAATCAGATGATCTTAAGAGAAAGTTGGAATTAAAAAATGAAGTACAATTGTTAAAACCCCATGTCCGAGATCAATCGAACAAGGTACGGAGTGACAAAGATTTCAATTGATCAATAGGTCTCTCAAAACTCCCCAAATGTGCGACTGTTTCTCTCCTTGGATGTGTAGTTTCTGCCCAAAGAACAGGTCCTACTTTACTAATTGACGCTTAAAAGTTGTGTCTAAACAAAGCTAGCGATTGGAGATAACTATGCTTGGCTAACTCAACAGTAATAGGGATATCATTTATTAAGAAATAGCAATAGCATCAACACGTTGTATTAACCAAACACGAAAACCGTATTACACATGCAGGCTTGACCCACACATTAATATGATCGATCCTCTGCACAAAAAATTTAAGTTGAAACTTATTATTATGTTCTTTTGATAGAGAGTTAAACACCAAGAAAGCATGGACACGGCAATTTGCCTGCCGTGCCCGTGTCGTACACGTACGGGACACGGCGAGGAGAGGAGAGGAAAAAAAAAATGTAAAAATCCTAACCTGAAACGCTGCGTTTTGAGAGCATCCCTTGCAACCAAAATCAGTTTCGTCTCTCTCACGCCGATCTATCTTCTTCCCTCCCGCTTCTTCTTTTTTTTCTCTTCTGCCAAATATGCCCTTACTCTTACATATTTTACAGTTTTCTACCCTTTTGCCCCACTTGGGAATTGGGTAGCCAGGTGTTTCAAATGTTTTTATTTTGAGCGTCTACTACCTGTATGTATGTTAATATTGATTAATAAAAAAATAAATATATAATACCAAATTTTTTAATTCTTTTTTTATTATTACTTATATGTTGAATTTAAATTTAATTCAATTATATAGTGTTATTTTTTTAACGAAAATTAAATTTAATTCAATTATATGTTGAATTTAATAAATTTAATTGTAAAACATAATCTACTAACTTAACTTTTATTCTTTACCATATACATTTGTTTGCTTTAGTCAATCTTTCTAGACGAAAACCTTTGTCCCTATATTTTTATGCGATTCTCATTTTGGTCTCTAAGTTTTATTTTCACCGCTTTTAGTTCTTATCCTGAAAAACATGTCTCGTTTATATCCTTACCGTTACATTAGGGACGAAAAATGCAAAATTGGCAAACGAACTGCACTATTGGCACACTAAAAGCTAACGTAGCCATTAAAATAATAATAATAAATGTTATTTGACATTAAAAAATGCCACGTCAGCATTTGAATAAAAAAATTTATTTATTTATTAATTTTAACTAAATAAAAAAAATTAAAAACCAAAAATTACATGAATTGAGATCTAAGTGTGTCTTGAACAAGAACAACAAGAACACAAACCCGGATTTAAGAACACAGACCCAAAAATTTAAAATTATAAAAAACAAAAAAAAAAAATCTTTTACTTTACTTTCACTTTCTCGGCAACCAAACGGAGATTTACCAAACTAGTGCTGAAAATACATTCAGGTAACATGAAAAGAGAAAGAAACAGACCCGGTCTACAAGAATCCGAGCTTTGTTAGGAGTGCCAACGCCAATTGCCACCAATTTGACACCAATTGCGTCGAATTTTGGTTTCACTTCTTTCAGAGCAGAAGCAAGTTCGCAACTTTGAAAAACAACCTAAATAGCTAACAAGTCAATGTTGAAGTGGGCCGTGTGTGGCTTGAATTACCAAGCCCAATTCATTCTTATAAATCAAATACAAGTAGTATTAGGAAACTGAGTACAAGTAGGATTGTAACTCCTTGTAATAGCCGACCTATGACATATATATATATTAGGTTTGTGATATAGTGCAAGCCGTGAGAATTAGAGATAATTCCTAATAACCTAGCAGCCGCATAAGAAGAAAGAATAGTGTTTTCTTGTCTTGTGGGTGAGAGAGAGTTAGGGTGTATCTCCATATTCTTGAGAGTGTTCTTGTACACTATTGTATCTCCATATTTTATAGTGAAATCCCTACAACTCCGTGGACGTAGGCAAATTACTGAACCACGTAAATATTGTCTTGGGCGTGTGATTGTTTTCTTTGGCGTGTGTTTTCTCTATTTGTTTTGTTTCTCACAAGTTGGGATTTTGGTTAAATTCCCTACAGCTGGTATCAGAGCCTAGGGTTAGGTTTGAGTGGGAGCAATGGCAGAGGAAGCAGGAAAGGCGTCTGGAATATAAAAGTTTGATGGCACAGACATTGCGTATTGGAGGATGCAGATTGAAGATTATCTCTATGGGAGGTAATTGCATCTGCCTCTTTTAGGGACAAAACCTGAGACTATGAAGGCTGAGGAATGGGCTCTTCTTGACAGACAGGTAGTAGGAGCTATCAGGTTAACTCTGTCTAGGACTGTTGCACATAATGTTGTAAAGGAGAAGACCACAACAGATCTGATGAAGGCTTTGTCTGGTATGTATGAAAAACCGTCAGCAAATAATAAGGTGCACTTGATGAAGAAACTATTCAATCTGAAGATGGCAGAGAATGTATCAGTAGCACAACATTTGAACGAATTTAACACTATCACAAATCAATTTTCATCTGTAGAAATTGATTTTGATGATGAGATCCGTGCACTGATCGTTTTGGCTTCTTTGCCAAATAGTTGGAAGGCAATGAGAATGGCAGTAAGTAATTCTACAGGAAAGGAAAAGCTCAAGTACAATGATATACGAGATTTAATTCTAGCTGAGGAGATTCGCAGAAAAGATGCAGGCAAATTCTCAGGATCTGATTCTACCCTAAACCTTGAGACAAGAGGCAAAGGTAATGACAGAAATTCAAACCGCAGCAGATCAAAATCAAGAAATTCTAATCGGAACAGAAGTAAATCTAGATCAGGCCAACAAGTACAATGCTGGAACTGTGGGAAAACAGGTCACTTTAGGAATCAATGCAAAAGTCTTAAGAAGAAGAATGAAGATGATTCTGCTAATGCTGTAACTGAAGAGATACAGGATGCATTACTTCTTACAGTAGACAGTCCACTTGATGATTGGGTTTTAGATTCAGGAGCTTCGTTTCATGCCACTCCACACCGAGAAATCATACAGAATTATGTTGTAGGTGATTTTGGTAAGGTGTATTTGGCTGATGGTTCAGCCTTGGATATTGTAGGTATGGGAAACGTCTGGATATTGTTGCCCAATGGATCTGTTTGGTTATTGGAGAAGATTCTACATATTTCGGAACTGAGGAGGAATTTGATTTCTGTTAGATAACTTGATGATGAAGGACATGTAATACTATTTATTGGTGGTACTTGGAAGGTTACAAAAGGAGCTAGGGCATTGGCTCGTGGAAAGAAAACTGGCACTCTGTATATGATCTCAAGTCCAAGAGACACAATTGTAGTTGCTGATGCAAGTATTGATACAAGCCTATGGCACCGTAGACTTGGTCACATGAGTGAGAAATGGATGAAAATGTTACTGTCAAAAGGAAAACTACCAGAATTGAAGTCCATTAATTTTGACATGTGTAAAAGCTGCATCTTAGGAAAGCAGAAAAATGTGAGCTTCTTGAAAACTGGCAGGACACCAAAGGCTGAAAAATTGGAGTTAATACACACTGATTTGTGGGGGCCTTCTCCGATTGCATCCCTTGTAGGTTCAAGGTACTACATCACTTTCATTGATGACTCAAGCAGAAAGGTATGGGTTTATTTTCTGAAAAATAAATCTGATGTATTTGAAACTTTTAAGAAGTGGAAGGGTATGGTTGAGATAAAAACAGATTTGAAAGTAAAATGTTTGAAATCAAATAATGGAGGAGAGTAAATAGATGGAGGGTTCAGTGAGTATTGTGCTGCACAGGGAATTAGGATGGATAAGACCATTTCTGGGACACCACAGCAGAATGGTGCGGCTGAGCACATGAACAGAACTCTCAATGAGCGTGTTAGGAGTATGAGGTTGCATGCTGGACTACCAGAAACTTTCTGGGTTGATGCTATTAGCACTGCAGCTTACTTGATAAACCGAGGACCATCAGTTCCTATAGAGTTCAGACTTCCTGAGGAGGTTTGGAGTGGTAAAGAGGTAAAGTTTTCACATTTAAAAGTTTTTGTTGTATTTCTTATATTCATATTGATTCTGATGCTCGTTGTAAACTTGATGCAAAGTCAAAAATATGTTTTTTCATTGGCTATGGTGATGAGAAATTTGGCTATAGGTTTTGGGATGAACAAAACAAGTAAATCATCAGAAGTAAAAATGTAATATTTAATGAACAAGTTGTGTACAAGGACAGGTTAACTATAGTATCAAATGTTGTAGAGATAGATCAAAAGAAATCTGAGTTTGTCAACTTAGATGAATTGACTGAAAGTACTATCCATAAAAGGGGTGAAGAAGATAAGGAGAATGTAAATTCACAGGTAAATCAGAGTACACCTATAACTGAAGTCCGGAGATCTTCTAGGAACATTAGACCTCCACATCGTTATTCACCAACTTTAAATTATCTCCTGTTGACTGATGGTGGCGAGCCAGAGTATTATGATGAAGCCTTACAAGATGAGAATTCAAGCAAATGGGAGTTAACCATGAAGGATGAGATGGATTCCTTGTTGGGGAATCAGACATGAGAACTGACTGAATTGCCAGTAAGAAAGAAGGCTTTGCACAACAAGTGAGTATACAGAATAAAAAATGAGCATGATGGTAGCAAACGTTACAAGGCCAGATTAGTTGTTAAAGAGTTCCAGCAGAAGGAGGGCATTGACTTCACAGAGATATTTTCTCTAGTTGTGAAGATATTAACAATTAGACTGATACTAGGAATGGTGGCTGCAGAAAATTTACATCTTGAGCAGTTAGATGTGAAGATAGCATTCCTTCATGGTGACTTGGAGGAAGACCTTTACATGATTCAGTCAGAAGGGTTCATTGTTCAGGGACAAGAGAATCTAGTCTACAAACTGAGAAAGAACTTGTATGGCCCAAAACAAGCTCCAAGACAGTGGTACAAGAAATTTGACAGTTTTATGCATAGAATTAGGTTCAAGAGATGTGAAGCTGATCACTGTTGCTATGTTAAGTCTTTTGACAATTCTTACATTATATTACTATTGTATGTGGATGATATGCTCATTATAGGGTCTAGCATTGAGGAGATTAATAATCTGAAGAAGCAGTTGTCTAAACAGTTTGCAATGAAGGATTTGGGAGCTGCAAAGCAAATCCTTGGCATGAGAATCATTAGAGACAAGGCTAATAGCACATTGAAACTTTCACAGTCAGAGTATGTGAAGAAAGTCCTCAGCAGATTCAACATGAATGAAACTAAACCAGTGAGCACACCCTTGGGTAGTCATTTCAAACTAAGTAAAGAACAATCACCGAAGACAGAAGAAGAAATGGACCATATAAGCAAGGTGCCCTATGCCTCAGCTATTGGTTGCTTGATGTATGCTATGGTGTGTACAAGGCCAGACATTGCACATGCAGTGGGAGTTGTGAGCAGATTCATGAGTAGGCCTGGAAAGCAGCATTGGGAGGCAGTCAAGTGGATTATGAGATATCTGAAAGGTTCATTAGATATAAGTCTTTGCTTCACAGGTGCAAGTTTGAAACTACAGGGTTATGCAGATGCTGATTTTGCTGGTGATATTGATAGTAGAAAGAGTACTACTGAGTTTGTTTTTACTCTGGGTGGTACAGCTATATCATGGGTTTCAAATCTACAGAAGATTGTTACTTTGTCTACTACAAAAGCTGAGTATGTTACTGCAACTGAAGCTGGAAAAGAGATGATTTGGCTACATGGTTTTTTAGATGAATTGGATAAGAAGCAGGAGATGGGCATTCTACACAGTGAAAGTCAGAGTGCAATCTTTCTTGCCAAAAATTCGGCTTTTCATTCAAAGTCGAAGCACATACAGACAAAATACCACTTTATCCGTTATCTTGTTGAAGATAAGCTGGTAATACTTAAGAAGATTTGTGGATCTAAGAATCCGGCAGACATGTTGACTAAGGGTGTCACTATTGAAAAGCTGAAACTGTGTGCAGCTTCAGCTGGCCTTCTAGCTTGAGGACAGGAGGATGAGTTGCAGGAATGAGGGATTGTATTATGGAGGTTTGTGGTTGATGTTTGCAGCTTGTGAGCCCCTAAGGCCTAAGGTGGAGGCGATGGAGGAGTTTGCTTATGTAGTTTGATCAATTCAAGCCAAGTTGGAGATTTGTTGAAGTGGGCCGTGTGTGGCTTGAATTACCAAGCCCAATTCATTCTTATAAATCAAATACAAGCAGTATTAGGAAACCGAGTACAAGTAGGATTGTAACTCCTTGTAATAGCCGACCTATGACATATATATATATATATATATATATATTAGGTTTGTGATATAGTGCTAGCCATGAGAATTAGAGATAATTCCTAATAACCTAGCAGCCGCATAAGAAGAAAGAATAGTGTTTTCTTGTCTTGTGGGTGAGAGAGAGTTAGGGTGTAATTGGGAATTGGGTTTCTTGAGAGTGTTCTCATGCACTATTGTATCTCTTTATTTTATAGTGAAATTCCTGCAACTCTGTGAACGTAGGCAAATTGCCGAACCACGTAAATATTGTCTTGCGCGTGTGATTGTTTTCTTTGGCGTGTGTTTTCTCTATTTATTTTGTTTATCATAGGTTGGGATTTTGGTTAAATTCCCTACAGTCAACACCAAAGTCCTTCTTTTTGGGTAAAAAAAAGGCATTGCCAACAACCAGGTGTGGAGACTAATTAGAAATTACCTACAAAGGCATCCAAAGTGCCTCAAAAGTGCAACAACAACTATTCACTGAAAGCAAAAAAATAAAGCTCCAATCTTGAGAAATGAAACCCAAAAATGGAACGAAGAAAGGGAGTGAGATTATGAACACACATACACACCTGGTTCTAATCCCAGAGGTCTTTGAAGAAGACGGAGTCACCAGCGGCAGTGAAAATGTTAACATCACCAAGGGTGTTAGCGAAATTTGGGCTGAATGGCGAAGTGGAGGCCTTCACATCCACAGCTTTAGACTTTTTGACCTAGGTTGGAACTTGGAAGATAAAAGAGTTTTTTTTTTTTTTTTTTTTTTTTTTTTTTTTTTTTTTTTTTTTTTAATTTCTGGGTTTGTGTTCTTAAATCTGGATCTGTATTCTTCTTGTTCTTGTTCAAGATACATTTAAATCTCAATTCATGTGATTTTTAGTTTTTAATTTGTTATTTAGTTAAAATTAATAAATTTTTAGTTTTTAATTCTATTTTTAATTTTTTTATTTAGTTAAAATTAATAAATTAATTTTTTTAATTTAGATGCCCAGGTAACATTTTTTAATGTCAAATAATATTTTTTATTATTATTTTAATGGCCACATCAGTTTTTAGCTTGCCAATAGTGCACTCCATTTGTCACGTGTGCATTTTCTGTCTCTAATGTAACAGTAAGGACAAAAACGGGACGAGTTTTTCAGGATAAAGACTAAAAGCAGTGGAAATAAAAGTTAGGGACCAAAGTGAAAATTGCGTGAAAATGTAAAAACAAAAATATAGTTTGCACCATCTTTCTATCTCCTTTGAAGTTGGGAACATAGAAAACAAAGCACTCTTTTCAATCTTTTGCATCGACTCTTTCAGTTTGCAAGGGATCTTTTGTATATAGCTGAACAAGTTCAAATTGCTTCTGTGTTCTCGTGGTTTACTGGTTTATCCCTTCTTCTTCTTCTTCTTCTTTTTTTTTTTTTTTTTTTATGCATGTTGTTGGGTAAGTACAATTATTTTGTTTTAATTTTTTTTTAAATCTCAAGTTTTTTGTTTTGGTAAAATTAGTTTATTAGACTTAATTTTTTTTTAGCCTCACTATTGGTAATTTTTATTGTTAGGTTAATTTTTTGGGCCTGTATATTTTGTTTTAAATTTAAATTTATAGGTTTTTTTATGGTCTTTAAAAAAAAAGCAAATACTAGAGCTATAATTTTTTTTTAACAAATTATTGATGTGATGAGTAGTTATTGGTAAATAATAAAGTTGTATAAGTGGTGAGCCTAGATGGGAACCAATAAAAATTTACTACCTTAATAATTTGTAAAAATATTGTAAAAAAATTGTGATTATAAGATCACTTTAAAAAAATTAATGATATTATTAAAGAAATAAAAGGTAATTTTATAAAATAAAATTATTAAAATTAATATATTGTATATATTCTAATATTTAAAAAAAAAAATTTGGGAGGGGGTCATTGGCCCCAAGTCAAAGGCTACCTCATCCAGAGGTCTGCCAAAGAAAAATAGTTAAGATGCGTTTAATTCTTTATTAAATTAATGTAAACCAAAAGTAATGTAAAATAAAAATCGTTATAGTTGGTCAAAAAGTAATGTAAAAATAAAATACACTTAAAAAGCTAGTGAAAGGCAATGTAAAAAGAAGAATGGGTCACAATATTCAGCAAAAAGAAAAAAAATTGGTCACAATACGCGTGATCTGTAATTTGCTCCTCAAATGTACAAAAAAGGTAGAGTTGAAAATTTCCTACCCATGCCAAAAACTTGTTTGTCCTCTCCCTCTCACTCAGAGTATTTGGTGGGATCAAAGAATTTGTTGGAAATTTCCACAACTACAATGTTCTCCTCAAAAGTTGTGTTAGTCTACTCTCTCTTTACCAATTTCTTTCAATTTGATTTTAAAAAAAATTCGTGATTTTTTATTTTTATGTCTCAGCTTGGGAACCCAAACAACAAGGACATCAAGGATATTCCTGGATTAGCCCTACCCGCAATGACTAGGAAGTTACTTTGGAGTGCTAGTTAAAAATTTAGGAACGGATCATCTAATGAGATTGTGATGATGAATCACCTACTGCCAGAATCATTTGGTGGTTCTGAAGAATAATTTGGTGATTATTGTGGAAATTACCTACTGGGGTTATTTCACGAATATTACCTCCAGTAGGTATTATTAGCGTAATCACCAAATGATTATGAAGAACCACAATTATATCACCTACAGGTGATTAGTTTTTTTTTTTTTTTTTAAGAAATGATATGTGCACACAACCTTTACAATATTTTACAACAAATTTTAAGTGGTGGTTCTGAATCAGTTACGGGGGAAATTACGCTAATATCACCTACTGGGGAGGAATTAAAAAAAAAAGTGTTACGTCCACAATATTTTTACAACAAATCACAGGTGATTAGTTATTATTAGTTCAAATTTGAATTTAACACTGAGATTACTTTTTTAATCCAACAATAACAATCTGCTACTTAAAATTTGTTGTAAAAATATTGTAAAAATTGTGTGCACATATCATTTCTTAAAAACAAAAAAATTTGTGAAATTGATTTGTGGCAATGGCATTGCCAAAATAGGAGGGAAAATTTTTTTTTGGTTGCAATTGGTTTGTGGCAATGTCATTGCCGAAATAGAGGGAAAATTTTGTGGCAATGCCATTGCTGAAAATGGAAGGAAAAAAAAATAGTGGTTGCCGAAATCTGAGGAGGAATTAAAAAAAAAAGTGCTACGCCCACAATATTTTTACAACAAATCACATGTGACTAGTTATTATTAGTTCAAATTTAATTAGTTATTATTATTGGATTAAAAAAATAAATTCAGTGTTAAATTCAAATTTGAACTAATAATAACTAATCACATGTGATTTGTTGTAAAAATATTGTGGACGTAGCAAATTTTTTTTTAAATTCCTCCCCAGATTTCGACAACCACTATTTTTTTCTCCCATTTTTGGCAATGGCATTGTCATAATTGCAACAAATTTTTTTCCCCTATTTCAAAAATGGCTTTGCCACAAACCAACTGCAACAAATTTTTTTTCCCTCCTATTTTGGCAATGCCATTGCCACAAATCCATTCCACAATTTTTTTTTTTTAAAGAAATGATATGTGCACACAATTTTTACAATATTTTTTCAACAAATTTTAAGTGGCAGGTTGTTATTGCTGGATTAGAAAAGTAATCTCAATTTTAAATTCAAATTTGAACTAATAATAACTAATCACCTGTGATTTGTTGTGAAAATATTGTACAAATATTGTGTACGTAGCACTTTTTTTTTAAATTCCTCTCCAAATTTCAAAAACCATTATTTTTTTTTCCTCCCATTTTCGGCAATGGCATTGCCACAAATTTTTTTTCCCCCCCTATTTCGGCAATAGCATTGCAACAATTGATTTCCCTTTGGGCGCTTCACACTTCGAGCACTTCACACACACTCGGTCAGCAAGTTTGGGCAACAGGAATTTCGGTAATATAATTATCGAAATTCAAAATTTTCTCTCTCGGTCTCTTCCACTTTTTCTCTTTCTCTCTCATACTTTTGTTGAATTTCGACAACACCGTTACCGAAATTCATTCTCTTTCCTCAATTACGTAAATAAATTGAAACAGTATTTATAACGCAAATAAATTCCAGATTTTGCAATATTCAGCCAAAGAGATTGGAAGTAAAAATGAAAAGAAATGAACGAAAAAGAAGGAAAAAATAATGCTAAAAAAATTATTTTATTTTTATTTTTGTAAATTATAAATGAATAATTCATTAGGAAGAATTAAAAGTAATTTTACAAAATACTCAGAACTTTTTTATACTTCTACGAAACATACAGTGAGTTTCCGCACTAACTTTTAACTTCAAAGCAATCGGTGCCCTCCGCAAATCACGCACAGCTCTTGACAACGTTGCTCAATTTTCAATACTAATCATATCATCAAACCCAGCAAATTCTCAGTCATACTCATGAGCACTGAAACAAAATGTAATGGTAATGAAAAAAAAAAAAAAACTTTTTTTTGGTAAGAAAAACAAAAACTTTATAGCCGGTCAAAAACTTAAAAAGAACTTTTATATTTGGTAAAAAAGTAACGTAAAAGGACCAATGCCAGTTCCACACAGTTTTTAGAGAGTTGCGCCATGACCCATTTCTTTTTCTTTTGTCATTCTCAGAAAATACTAATTACATGGTGATGATGCCGAAATACTCACCAGTGAGGTACACGATCCTTACGCTCGAGCAACCGGTGCCTGAAAATAAGAAAGTATAAAGAAACGCCTTCTAAGGGGGGTCCGGTGTGGAGCCGGCCAAATACCCTCCGAAGGTTAAGTCAAAAAATGTTCTTACAACTCTAGAGTGCTAGAGAGGGATTAGTTACGCATACCTTTTTTGGGGGTGTTGGGGCCTTTTTATAGTAGTGAGGTCCTGCCTCCTCTCCTTGCAGAGCAAGCCTCACAAACTTGCTGGGTAAGCCACTCAGACCTGCTGGACAAGCCTCCCAGACTTGCTGGACAAGCCTCCCTTGCTTGTAGAACAAGTTTCTTGAAACGTGTTGGGCAAGTCTGGGCCTTCGTCCTGACCGGGGGCCCATGTGAGAGGATGGGCCCTACCTTTGTTGGGCATGCGGATGTGGGCATTTTGGACTCGCGAATGGGCCCATTGGGCCTACCAGGCCTTATTTCACAATTTCACCCTCTTCAGCTGCCCCCTTCACCCCATTTGACCCGTCGCCGTCGTGCAGACGGTCAATTGGGGTGACGGTTAAAACAGACAAAGAGGATGGTCCGTCTTTAATAAGGTGACGGACGGACATGAATCGAAAGATAACGAAGAACTGGGACGGCAACCAAAACGACAGATTGGTGGAAGACGGAGTCAGAGGGATGACGGTCAGCGCTATAAAGATGTTGGCGATGAGGACCTTCGGAAGGGAGACGACGGGTAGAGACACCGTCATGACCGTGGGGTCTGACAGACTGCGGAAGCATTTAATGACGACGACACGTGTCACTCGTAGATTGGTCCGTATCTCGGATCGAAGTGCCGCTTCGTCTTCCGTGCACTTCTTCCTATAAAAACCAGCATTTTTCCTTCATTTTTCTACTTTGCGTAGAAATTTCATTGTCAGAGCGAGTCCGTCGTCTTGTCAGAGCTCAATCCGTTCACACCCTTCAGCGACAAGATCTACCCGTTCACTTCTTTCTTCGGTAAGTGATCCTATCCGTTCATATTGCTGTTATGCCTTTAAATTTTTATGACCGTCACGGTGAAAGCATCAATTTTCTTGTACTTGCTTCCTCTCCCCTTTTTCATTTTAGACCGTCAGTCTTAGGTTTTTGTCACTCGTTGTAGGCGATGTCTAGTGCGTCAAGTAACCGGTCGTTCGTCCACGACGGGGCGGGTTACAAAGAGTTGTACCCGTCTGGTTACAAGGATCCGGACGAGTTGATCGAGAGGACCCCGTCTGCCACTTCACCGTCCTCAACAAATGAGGATATGGAGTTGGCCGAACCAGAGGAAGGTTCAGACGACGGTGAAGAACCTAGGACTGTGGTCGGGGCTGACGGACTTAGGGAGTTCGTCATGCTGCCTGAGTGGACGGTGCACAAATTTGTGTCCACGATTAAGGAGGTTCACTTCAGAACCATTAGGGACATCTACCAAATACCCGACCATATCCCCATCCGTCTACCCTACATGTCCGAGAAGTGTTATTATGACGGAGTGGGCGATCTGGGGGTGTACGAGCAGGCACTAAAAGCTGGACTCAGATTTCCCTTAAACAGGTTGAAGAGAGAACTCCTTCACCATTTAGGTCTGTCCGTCAGCCAGGTGTCCCCTAACGCCTGGAGGGTCTTCGTCGCCATGGAGGTCCTGTACGGAGCCATGTCCAACGGCTCGAGGTCATTGACCGTACGGGAGTTCCTTCATTGCTACCGTCCGGACGAAATAGACAAGTCGAAGGGAATGTATAGTTTCGTTCCCAGGAAGTCCGTCCTGAAAGTTATCTACGAGACCCCGGACTCCAACCGAGACTGGAAGAGCCGCTACTTCTTCCTGGAGGGTGACGGTTGGATGAGCCATACTGGGGAGACGGACTTCCTGCCCGTCGATAGGACATGGGGCATCTTGGACCCGTCCGGTAGAATTCAGCCCGTCGTGTTTTGTAGGTAACTTTTCTTCAACTTTTAATGATCGTTCTAAATTTCTCTCCGTCTCTTTTTTCAGTGCGACGGCGTCCACAAATTGATCTAGAGGAATACAGCTTTTTGGAAAAAAAATTTTCGAAGACGAAACCAGAAGAACGGACCTGGGCGAAGCTCGTCAACCTCGACACCGTCCACTGGTATTGCGACGGACCGGAGCCCACAGCTGCCGCAATAAAATACGAGAAACGCACTCGTCAGCGTAAGTCCGTCACTTTTTTTTTTTTTTTGTTCTTTTGCTTTGATTTTTACCCGTCCGTTCTTGTTTCAGAGATGGACGACGCGAAGAGGAGGGCTGCCATCAGAAGCAAAGCCGTCAAGAATAAGGAGACGGACGTCGGGGTGATGGGGACGGGGTCGAGCAGGCCCTTGGCTAAGAGACCGATGCCCAGGGTTGACCGGGCTCCCAAGAAACAGAAGGTTTCTACGGAGCCCGTCATAGGCCTCATGGCGGAAGGGAAGAAGACGGTGCCCCCTGCCAAGCCTGGGGCAGGGAAGGGTCTGATGGTTGCTCCCCCGGGCAGCCAGAAGAAACCGCCCGTCCTACTCCGGGAGGACCCCAAATACGCCTTGGAGAAGATCACCTCCATCATTGGGAGTGAGGACTACGAGGACTTGGGGAACCACTCGACGGAGGCTATGGGGGAGACGGGCCTCTTCAACATTGCCCAAGTAAGTATCCGTCACCACTCATCTTTCAATTTCTTTTGTTTTCACTTTTTACTAAGTCCAATTTGTTCGTCAGGCTATGCTCATGACGAAGGGTCTAATGGACCGGGCTCTGCGCAATGAGCTGGCCTTGGAGAGGGTCCGTGATCAGGCCAAGGTGACGGAGGAGGAGCTGCTCCATCTCAAGAACTGGAAGGTTGTGACGGAAAAGAAGCTCAAGCTGGCGGAGGAGGCAAGAGACGAACATCAGAGGATGGTGGAGGAACTCAAGGCCGTCCTGGAGGATAAGGAGGAAGAGCTCCGTCTGGCCAAGGAGAAGGCCGTCCAAGAGTACCGTGATTCGGATGCCCTCTTGACGGAGCTTGGGTCTTCTTATACTGACGGCTTTGAGGATGCACTCCGTCAGGCCAAGGCTCTATACCCCAAGTTCGACTTTTCAGCCGTCGACATTAACGTCGCGGAGGGTATGTCCGTCCAGCCAGACGCTTCTGATGATACAGCCGATCTGTTTGCTGAGGAGAAGCCCGTTTCCGTCGCCCCTGAGCCCCAAGCTGAAGAGGCGAAGACCCCGGAGCCCAAAGACCCCGTCGTTCCCAGCGTGTAGTCGTCCTTTATTTTGTTTTAATTATATTTGGAAAACTTAATGAATTTTTTGCCCGTCATGTGTAGGGCTTATTTCACTTCATTTGTATTTGACATTTAAACTGAGTTATTTAAATGCTTATTTCAATCTCGTATTGACAATGTTGATGTGTACTCCGTCTTAATATTGAATACCTGCTTAATCTGTCCGTTCACGTCGTGGACCTTTATGTATTCGCGAACAAGTTGGGTCCGTTCGTTGTTTGACTTGCGTATGGATTACAATCCCATGGTGGGGTCCGTCCTCTTTTGGACTTAAATTACCAACTCATGATAGGGTCCGTCCCCTTTAGGGACTTGTAAATTATTAACCTATTGTGGGGTCCGTCTTAATATTGAATACCTGCTTAATCTGTCCGTTCACGTCGTGGACCTTTATGTATTCGCGAACAAGTTGGGTCCGTTCATTGTTTGACTTGCGTATGGATTACAATCCCATGGTGGGGTCCGTCCTCTTTTGGACTTAAATTACCAACTCATGATAGGGTCCGTCCCCTTTAGGGACTTGTAAATTATTAACCTATTGTGGGGTCCGTCCCCTTTGGGGACTTGTAAATAATTATCCGTGGTGGGATCCGTCCTGTTTTTAGGATTTGTAAATAATTAACCCATGGTGGGGTCCGTCCTATTTGGGACTTGTTAATTTTTAACCCATGGTGGGGTCCGTCCTATTTGGGACTGGTTAATTTTTAACCCATGGTGGGATCCGTCCTCTTTGGGACTTTAATTTTTAACGCATGGTGGGGTCCGTCCTCTTTGGGACTTTAATTTTTAACCCATGGTGGGGTCCGTCCTCTTTGGGACTTTAATTTTTAACCCATGGTGGGGTCCGTCCTCTTTGGGACTTTAATTTTTAACCCATGGTGGGGTCTGTCCTCTTTGGGACTTTAATTTTTAACCCATGGTGGGGTCCGTCCTATTTGGGACTGGTTAATTTTTAACCCATGGTGGGGTCCGTCCTCTTTGGGACTTTAATTTTTAACCCATGGTGGGGTCCGTCCTCTTTGGGACTTTAATTTTTAACCCATGGTGGGGTCCGTCCTCTTTGGGACCTTAATTTTTGACCCATGGTGGGGTCCGTCCTCTTCGGGACTTTCAATAGTAGTCATTTAGTAGTAAAATTCACACAGCAAAGTCCTGAATGTTCCTTCATTAAATCCGATCTTGTAGAAGAAAATACCTGCCCCTACTTGGGCTAACAAAGGTTCCAAAAAACAAGAGGTTCGAAAGTAGTTGGCAGACTGCTACAAAATAAACGAAATCTAGTAAATGTACATCGGGGGATTCTAGCTTGACTTCTACTGGTAGTATCTCCGAAGGTGCTCCGTGTTCCATGGATGCTGGAGTTTTCTTCCGTCCATGGTCTCAAGGTGGTACGTGCCCTTCCTGTGCCATGACGTGATCCTATATGGTCCTTCCCAATTTGGTCCGAGCTTTCCCTGAGCAGGGTCCTTAGTGGCGCCCATGACCTTTCGGAGTACCAGGTCGCCGATCTGGAAATCTCTGTGCCTCACCTTTGAGTCGTAGTTCTTTGACATGAGGTTCTGGTACCGCGCCAACCTTTGTTCAGCCACAGCCCGGACCTCGTCCACCAAGTCTAGTTGAAGGCGCATGGCTTCCTCGTTCTTGTCTTCCGTGTAGTTCTGCACGCGGTAACTGGCGAGGCCGATTTCCGCTGGTATGACTGCATCGGCTCCGTATGCAAGCCGGAACGGGGTCTCCCCAGTTGGCGTCCTTGCGGTCGTCCGATATGCCCACAAGACGCTTGGCAGCTCGTCTGGCCAAATACCCTTCGCCCCCTCGAGCCTGGTCTTGATGATCTTCAGTAGCGTCCTGTTTGTGACTTCTACCTGTCCGTTCGCTTGCGGGTGTGCTGGTGAGGAGTAATGATTCCGAATGCCTAGCTCAGAGCAAAAATTCTTGAAGGCGCTGTTATCGAACTGTTTTCCGTTGTCGGAGATAAGCACCCTCGGGATCCCGAACCTGCATATGATGCTTTTCCACACGAAAGCGCGGATATTCTTCTCTGTGATAGTGGCGAGGGGTTCTGCCTCAACCCATTTCGTGAAGTAGTCGATGCCGACCACAAGGAACTTCAGCTGCCTTAGAGCCGTCGGGAAGGGGCCCATGATGTCTAGTCCCCATTGCGCGAACGGCCATGGGGCCGTGATGGGTGAAAGTTCTTCTGATGGTTGCCTGATCAGATTACTGAACCTCTGGCACTTGTCACAGGCCTTCACATATGATTGGGCGTCCGCGAGCATTGTGGGCCAGTAGTAGCCGGCTCGGATGAGCTTGTGCACTAGAGACCGTGCTCCAGAGTGATTTCCGCAAACCCCCTCGTGGACTTCCCTCATCACATATTCTGCTTCGCCCTGGCTTAGACACCTTAGGTAAGGCCGAGAGAAACCTCTCTTGTACAAAGTATCGTTGATCAGCACGAATCATGCGGCCCGGACCTTCAGTCTCCTTGCCGCATCCTTTCCGTCTGGCAGAGAGCCCGACTGTAGGTATCCTTTTAAGGGCGTGGTCCAGTCCTCTCCAACATCTATCGCCTGTATCTTCTTTCCATCATCAATGAGTGGGTGAGTTTGAACGAAAGATAATACCTGTTTTGGCGCATTCATGAACTCCGCGGAGGCTGCTTTGGCCAAACGGTCGGCGCACTCGTTCTCCTCCCTTGGGATTTGAACGAATTTGACCTCGAGGCCTGCAATTCGACCCTTCACCTCCTCCAGGTACTTCTTCATCCGTTCGTTTCTACACTCGAAGTCGCCATTGATCTGACTGGTTATCACCTGGGAGTCACAATGTAAGGCCATGTCACCGGCACCCGCGGCCCTCGCGAGATCTAATCCGGCTATCAAAGCTTCATACTCAGCTTCGTTGTTGGTTGTAGGGAAGTCTAGTCTTATCATGCACTCGATCTTGTCCCCTTCCGGTGTTCGTATAACTACGCCGGCTCCTCCTGCGTGCTGATTGGATGATCCGTCCGTGTGGATGATCCACAGTTTCGGCCCTTCTGCTCCCTCGTCTCCCGGTTGGGTGTACTCGGCTATGAAATCTGCCACTGCTTGCCCCTTTATCGAAGTTCGCGGACGGTAACGCACGTCGAATTCGCTCAGCTCAATCGCCCACAAGGCCATCCTTCCTGCCGCCTCGGGGCTGCTCATTGCTCTCCTCAGAGGCTGGTCCGTCAGGACTACGATTACGTGGGCCTGGAAATACGGTTTGAGTTTCCGTGCTGCGGTCATTAGGGCAAGGGCCAATTTCTCCATCCGTGGGTACCTTTCTTCTGCTCCTCGGAACGCCCTGCTCACAAAATAAACGGGTTTTTGGGAGTGTCCGTCTTCCCGTACTAGGGCTGCACTGACCGCGGCCTGTGAGACTGCAATGTAGAGGTACAGCTCCTCCCCGGGTACGGATGGACTGAGAAGTGGCGGTGACGACAGGTACCTCTTCAAATCTTCGAATGCTCTTTGGCACTCGTCCGTCCACTCGAACGATTTCTTCAGTACTCGGAAGAAGGGCAAGCACTTATCTGTTGCTTTGGAGACGAATCTGTTCAGGGCCGCAACCTTCCCGTTCAGGCTCTGAACCGCCTTCACTGTCTTCGGGGGTTCTAACTCCATTATAGCTCGTACTTTCTCTGGGTTGACCTCTATGCCCCGTTGGGAAACCATAAATCCCAAGAATTTTCCGGCCGTCACTCCGAACACACACTTACTTGGGTTCAGCTTCATGTTGTATGACCGAAGTGTGTCGAACGTCTCCTGAAGGTCGTTGAGATGGTTGTCCACGCGCACGCTCTTTACCAACATGTCGTCGACGTAGACTTGTACATTCCTGCCGATCTGGTGCGCGAACATCTTATTCATCAGTCTCTGATACGTAGCCCCCGCGTTCTTGAGTCCGAACGGCATTACCTTGTAGCAGAAGAGTCCTTGACTGGTCACAAAAGAGGTTTTCTCCTGATCCTCCTCCCCCATTTTAATCTGGTTGTAGCCTGAGAAGGCGTCCATGAAACTCAAGAGCTCATGTCTGGCCGTCGAGTCCACCAGAGTATCTATCCTCGGGAGTGGATAGCTGTCTTTCGGGCACGCCCGGTTTAGGTCCGTGAAGTCAACGCACATTCTCCACTTTCCACTGCTCTTTTTCACCATGACCACGTTTGCCAGCCAGTCGGGGTAGTAGACTTCTCGGATAAACCCCGCCTCCAGCAGTTTTCTGACTTCTTCTGCAACTGCTTTGTCCCGCTCCTGCGCGAACACCCGCTTCTTCTGCCGAATTGGGGGGTAATCCGGGTTGACATGCAGCCTGTGGACTATCACTGACGGATCGATCCCCGGCATATCTTCGTGGCTCCACGCGAATATGTCCTGATTCATCTTCAGGAAATCTGCCAGGTCTCGCCTTACCGTCTGGTTGGCCATGGTGCCCATTCTTGTCGTCCGTTCAGGTCTCGATTCATCTAACGCGACTTCTTCCAACTCTTCTACCGGCTCCGCGACGGTCCGCTGCTCGTCAATGCATAAGGTCTGCTGGTGATCCTCCATTTCCAGCATGGCGACATAACATTCCCGGGCGGCCACCTGATCTCCCCGCAACTCTCCGATTCCGTATTCTGTGGGGAACTTGATCATCAGGTGGTATGTTGAGGTCGCTGCTTTCCAAGAGTTCAGCGTCGGTCGCCCTATGATACCGTTGTACGCGGATGAGCAATCGACCACTAAGAAGGTTACGTTCTGAGTGACCTGCTGCGGATAGTCGCCGATTGTTACTGAGAGCGTGATTGCCCCTAATGGGAGTATCCTTGTTCCCCCAAAACCGACCAAAGGGGCATTCGTCGGTGTCAGCCGTGCTCTATCTATTCCCATCTGCTGGAACGCTGAGTAGTACAGGATGTCGGTTGAGCTGCCGTTGTCGACCAGCATTCGGTGTACGTTGTAATCTCCTACCCTTAGACTGACGACGAGGGCGTCGTCGTGCGGATGGTGGAGGCGCCTCGCGTCGTTCTCTGAGAACCCAATGATCGGATCTTCTCTCCGCGCCATCTTGGGTACAGAACCCGTGGTCTGTACATTTTGGACCATCCTAAGGTAGGTCTTCCGGGCCTTCTTGGACAATCTCGTCGCTGCCGTGCCCCCTATAATCATCCTTATTTCCCCAACGGGGGGTTTCTGACGGTCATTCTCCCGCCGGGGGGCCTGTTCCCTCGCTTGGACATCCGTCCTTTCTCTACTGACGAACTTCTGCAGTTTTCCATCTCTGATGAGGGCCTCTATCTGCTGTTTCAGATCGTAGCAATCCGCAGTGTCGTGACCGTGATCTCGGTGGAAACGGCAATACTTGTTCCTGGACCGCTTCGCTGGATCGCTCTTTAGCTTTCCCGGGAACGTCAGGGATCCTTCGTCTTTGATCTGCATCAGCACCTGGTCTAGCGGAGCGTTTAGTGGGGTGAATCTCGTGAATCTCCCTCCTGGGGGTTTAGAACGCTTATCCTCGCGCCTATCTCCCGTTCTTGGTTTCTTCTTCCCGTGGTCTTGCCCGGCATCCTCCGGTCTCTCCCTCTTCCTTGGTTTGTCTTCCCTAGCTGATAGTGCGTCCTCCACATTCATGTATTTCGTGGCCCTGTATAGGACCTCAAACATGGTCTTCGGGTCATTTTTGTACAGGGAGAATAGGAATTTTCCCTTCCGCAGGCCATTCGTGAAGGCTGCCACCAGAATCTTGTCGTCGGCCTCATCAATGGAGAGGGCTTCCCTGTTGAAACGGGTTATGTATAACCGCAGCGTCTCGTCCTCCCGCTACCTGATGCTCATTAGGCATGCCGTCGACCTCTTGTACCTGTGCCCCCCGATGAAGTGCGAGGTGAATTGTGCACTCAGCTCCTTGAAAGTGCTAATCGAATTTGGCGTCGACCTGCTGAACCAGACTCTCGCCGCGCCCCTCAGTGTTGTAGGGAAGGCCCTACACATGACCTCGTCCGGGACTCCCTGGAGGTGCATCATTGTCTTGAAGGCTTCCAGATGATCTAACGGGTCCTTGACTCCGTCGTAGCTCTCAACTTGTGGCATCCGAAACTTCGTTGGCAGGGGACAGGAGTTGACTGATGCGGTGAACGGCGAGTCCGTCCTGTTCACTAAATCGTCAAGGTCGTTGGAGACGCGTCCCTTGAGGGCGTTCATCATGACCTCCATCTGCTCTTTCATCGCCTGCATCTCCGCGAGGATGGGCGGTGGCGTTGCATTCGTGAGGGAGGGCATGCTCGAATCGCGCCTCTCCGCTTTACTGGGCTCATTACTGCCCCCTTGCTTCTCAGGCTCCCTTCTTTCGGAGCTGTCCCCTTGGTTCTCCTCCTGACCGTTATGCCCCGTATTCTTCTGTCGCAGCTGTTCTTCCAAGTCATGATTCTGTTTTGCGAGGCGTTCTACTGCGGCCGCGAGGGTCTGAACCTGTCGTTCTAATGCGGTGGGCCTTGGCGGCTCATCGCCTTGCACGTCGTTGGAGTTGGCCATCGAGCGCGTGAGTACCATGCAACTCTTGTGTCCGGGAGGCGACAATGGCTTAGCTTGTCACGATCGTCTTCCCACAGACGGCGCCAACTGATGATGCCGAAATACTCACCAGTGAGGTACACGATCCTTACGCTCGAGCAACCGGTGCCTGAAAATAAGAAAGTATAAAGAAACGCCTTCTAAGGGGGGTCCGGTGTGGAGCCGGCCAAATACCCTCCGAAGGTTAAGTCAAAAAATGTTCTTACAACTCTAGAGTGCTAGAGAGGGATTAGTTACGCATACCTTTTTTGGGGGTGTTGGGGCCTTTTTATAGTAGTGAGGTCCTGCCTCCTCTCCTTGCAGAGCAAGCCTCACAAACTTGCTGGGTAAGCCACTCAGACCTGCTGGACAAGCCTCCCAGACTTGCTGGACTAGCCTCCCTTGCTTGTAGAACAAGTTTCTTGAAACGTGTTGGGCAAGTCTGGGCCTTCGTCCTGACCGGGGGCCCATGTGAGAGGATGGGCCCTACCTTTGTTGGGCATGCGGATGTGGGCATTTTGGACTCGCGAATGGGCCCATTGGGCCTACCAGGCCTTATTTCACAATTTCACCCTTTTCACATGGTTTTTTTTTTTTTCGTTAGATTGTGGTACATTATTTGTGATTGGAAACAGAGAGAAAAAGAGTCCTGAAATCTTTCCACAAAAGTCACCATGTGGTAGTTTCCAGTGAATTTCCACACTAATTAACATTAATTTTTAACTTCAAAGCATTAGGCTTTCGGTGCCCTCTGCTAATCATGCACAACTATTTGACAACTTTGCTCGATTTTTAACTATCGTGAAGGATACCCTCTCCATGGAGTTATCAAGAGGGTTTAGTGGGAAACCAACGGGCAAAATTTGGCTCTGAGAGGATAAGTGATTTGTAGCCCGTTTGGTACATGTGTTTAAAAATTGAAAATTATTATTTAAAAATTTTTGTGAAAATATGTGTGAATGAAAAAATGTGTTAAAATATATAAAATATTGTTTAAAAACTAAAAATTATTGTTTGGAAACACTCACCAAACAGCCCCATGATGTTTCCTTGCAGAGAAAGTCTAGTATCACAAAAAAATGACAAGTTATAGTTTGTGAAAATATGTCCCCACATCATCCTTTTAGCAACCATAACTCATCATATAACGAACTGTGGCACTAGACTTTTCCTTTCTTGCGTCTGTTTTTGTCTTGGATGTCAGGTTAGTCTGTATAGCCCTGAATCATCTCAGGACCCCTTTATTTACTCTTGTACTTTTCTCATTATTATAATATATATTCTACCCATTCAGTAAAAAAAAAAAACACTACGCAAATTCCCAGACATGAGCACATAAACCCCACGCCAAAGGAATGAAGCTTTCTTGCAAATTTCCTCTCTCTCTCTCTCACATATTTTCCTTATTAGATTTTTTTGAGAATCTCAAAAAAAAAAAAAAAAATTCCTTGGTAGATTGATAATTGTTCTGTTAGCTGATTATACTGGACGAGAGGAAGTAGAAAATGGAAAAATGGATGAAAGCTGTGGTCGTGTGGGTTCCACACTTTTTTTTTTGTCCTGTCCGAATAGAAAGAAAAAAAGAAGAAATGATTAACTTTCATACAAGATTACTCTTACAACCTCATAGAAGTATGAAAACGTTCAGAATATTTTGTAAAATTACTTTTAAATTTTAATTCTTCCTAATGAAATATTCATTTCTAATTTACAAAAATTAGAAGAAAATTATTTTTTAGCATTATTTTCTTCATCTTTTTCTTTACATTTTTTTCATATCAAAAAAATTAAACTTTAAACTTTTCTTTCTACACCTACACCCTATTTTATATGTACTTCATGAACTACAAGAATGCACCATCCTCTCCCTAAACTAAAACCTTAAAATATGTGTAACATTTTATCTGTTCTGCCACTTTTTTTAATTACCCTCTCTTGTTTGTTTTGTTTTAAAAGGAGAGAGAAATGAGTTTTTTAATGTTAAACTCTGTTAGTTTTAGCCTGAACAAACAATAGAGTTTGTGTTATAGAATTATACATTTATTAGGGGATTAATTACCACAAAGTATATAATAAAATATAATTTAGAATGCAAAAAAGTAATTTACCTTTTATTTTTACATTCAAACCATAAAGAATATTTTTCCCGTTCATCTCTTTTTTTCCCATTTTTTAATTGTTTTCTACTTCTTTTCCCTTCCTTTAAAAACAGTGTTAATTTTAGTGTGTAATTATAAATTTGACTCCCTCTTCACAATATTTGTATTGCGTTGGAACTAAACCTCTTGGCTCCCATTACAGATTCACAACACAAAATTGTGAGAGCATGTATATGAAATTTTCGGTGAAATTTAGGATGTGTCTACTAGAATTTTTCTTGAAAGAGAGGGAAAGAAAGAACAAGCACAACTTTGGAAGTTTACGCATGTAAGAAATTTCCAACCCTTTTTCTCAATGTGTGAGGCCACCTCATATGAATGGCGGAGTAGTCTACACGATAATAGAGTGTTTGAATGTATTTGGAAAAAAAATGAAAAATAAATAAATAAATAACCTCAAAAGTTGTGCTTGTTCCTTCTTTCTCTCTCTCTCTCTCTGATTTTTTTTATTTTTTTTGAGAAACTTTGAAGAAAAATTCTAAACACAAGGTGTGTATGAAATAAGCTGAGCTTTTACTTTTAGATTCAAATATGGTACAATTTTTTAGGATATTTTATCAAATAGATTTTATGAAATCTAAACAAATTTTTAATAATTTAATGGTCTAAATTTTATCATATAAATCCTTAGCTTTTATGTACAATTTTTTAAAACCTCGTATTTTCTTACTTTTTTTCGCTTTTTCAAAGTACGTAAGTATACTTTAGTACACTTTTAACAAAAAACTAAATAAGTAGATTAAATTTCATTGAAAATTTCATGTACTCACTCACAGTTTTGTGCTATGAATCTGTGATGGGAGCCAAGTGAGGTTTAGTTCCACACAAAACAAATATTGTGAAGGGGTTAAGAAATTTTCAATTACTATCTGAAATTTACATATGTTTAATGGAAGGGAAAAAAAAAAAAAAAAGGAAAAGAATAAGGGAAATGATTAGGAAAAAATGACCACCAAAAAAAAAAAAAGGGACAAAAAATAGAATGTTTGGATGTATTTGAAAAAATAATAATAATAATAATAAGGGAACGGATTTGAAAAAAAGAAAAGAAAGAAGAGGGACAGAAAATACTATTTATGTATGTGTTTGGATGTAAAAATGAAAAGAATGGAAGTAAAAAGATGGAAAAAATAATGTTAATTGTTCCCGATATTCCACCTTCTTGTAATCAGTAAAGAAAAAAGAAAAAAACTTTCTTACATATAAAAACCAAAGAAATTATACGTCGTATAACTATATTTTTCATTAAATTTAAGACACCCAAGTTGCAATTTCACACAATTTTACCACATGATGAAATGATCTAATATAAGTGATCCATCACTTTTTATATGAATGACCACTTTTTTTCTATAATTTATAATCCCCCACTTCAACAAATTATAAAATTGAATGTGAACTTGCTAAAAGAAAATCAAGTGTAAACATAGTATTTGGTACATTTGACTTCTAAAATTGAGTAGGGTTACAAGCTTTAGAAAATAATGATAGACAAAATTTCTTTTCAAACTAGTTTAGATATTTTGAAAATCTAACAATTAGATTAAATGTTATTTATGTTCTTAAAACGCATATCAAATTTCGTTCAAATTGGATATTATTTACTATTTGATCCACAAACTTATTTTTTATACATAATTTAAGACTACAAAAACATGAAATTTGGATATTTGATTGATAACATAGCTATTATCTTTGATTTTTTTAAAATTTTACAGGCACAGAGGATATAATAAGAAAATTCAATCTAATGGTAAATTTATCATAATTCACTTTCAATTAAAAAAAAAATATAAGAAGAGTTTGAAGAAAACATTTGTCCATGATAAACTAGTAATAAATTCTTTCAAAAACAATGAATACCCTTGTGGAATATTTCATGTGGTTAGGCAGGTTGATTAACACTATGCCCTAATCCCAAGTTGAAAATCTAATAATTGGATTAAATATTATTTATGTTTTTAAAATGCATGTCAAATTTCTTTTTAATTTAATATTATTTACTATTTGATCCATAAACTTATTTTTTATGCATAGTTTAAAACTACAAAAATATGAATTTAGATTTTTTTTTTTTTTGATGACATAGCTTTCGATATTTGATTTTCTTGAAAATTTGCAACCATAGAGGATATAATAAGAAAATTCAATATAATGGTAAATTTATCATAATTTATTTTAAATATTTTTTTTTAAAAAAAGGAAGAGTCTGAAAAAAAAAAAAAAAAAAAAAACATTTGTCCAATATTGGATGAGGTCGATAGGGGAAGTTTCCTCCCTTTTGTTTTATGGATTTTGCCACAATAATTAATCATTTTTGGAAATATTTTTTTGGAAATTGAAAAAATATTGAAAATTTTTTCAATTCCCAAGAAAATATTTTCAAAATTTGATGACTTAATATGTGCTCTAAAAGCACACATTAACTGGACCCTTATTTTATTGTCAAATGTCTCTTATTAAGCGGAGGGAAAAAAAAGAAAATAGGAAAAAAAGGAAAAATGAAAAGATATTTCTATAATCCCTCAAGTCTCTGTAGCCAGTTTGGTGTTCCTACCTTATTATTAATATGTGCTTTTCGCTGGGCACCTAAGCAGTGAAATCAAACTTAGACTGTATTCACAACCAAATAAAAAAAACCAATTGGACCACCTAGCGCAAAAACAAAAATTGCTAATATTCAACTTGAGTATTGATTTTTTTTTTTTTTTCCCAACTATGTTAGAAATTTCTTCATAGGAATACGATGGATTGAATAATGAATGTGGCTATGTGTGACTTGCAAGACCTGTCAATCCGTCAAGCACGTCACAAAGGAATGTTGAATGTGACCATGTAAAAAAAAACAATTGATGACTGTCTGAGATACTCTTTATTATGCTTTTCCAAGTAATTGTATTGGCGGGTTCATGATAGTGACAAGGTCACTTGCATGTGGAGTGTGGACTTGTTTACAAAGTCTAGCAATCTTTTAATTCATTCAATATCTATCTTAGACATAAAAATCAAATAAATATGAATAATGATAACGATATAAATTTTTTTATAAATGGCTAATGTAGTGAGTAATTATTAGCAAATGAAAAAGTAATATTAATTGTAACTCTAGATAAATACCAATAATAAATTGGTCACATTAAAATTTTGTAGAAATACTATAAAATAATTTGTAATAGTAGCATTATTTAATATAAAAATTTATTTATTTTTCAGTCATTTTTCAAAAACATTCACATGATAATATATTTTTTATTTTTTTAAAATTTAAATTTTTTTTATTATTTCTCTCTCATTTCGTACATCCATCAAACAGCATTCCACAACTGAAAATTAAAACCTTATCAACACCTATATTCTTAAACAATAACGTGGGTTTTGGTTATGGTCTTAAACATTCCACCGCTGCTTCGTCTCTTCTTCTTCTTCTCTTCCTTTTTTTTTTTTTTTTAGTTTTCTCTTTATCTTCCCTTCTCTTGTTTTATGATCTGCCCACCCCACGAGAGTTCATTAGGTTTTTACAAATTGACACACTTTTCAAGGGACTGACACCGGTTTGAACTGTGAAGGTTTAACAAATAGTGTGAAAATTTGAATGTTACTTTTTAACTATTCAAACTCTTTTTTATCACGTCAATTGTAAGAGTCACACTTACGTGTTCAACACTTCAACTAAAGGCTTTATTTTAAAATTCATTTTTTTTAGTAATTAATGGATTATAAAGCATTATAGTTCACATAGAATTTTAGTTTATATGTGTGCCAGCGTGTGTTCATAAATTATTATTTAGTTTTAGTATATAAGAAAATTATTATTTATTTATATAATTTTAAATATTATTAATTAAAATATTTATGATGTTATCAGTTCGACTAAAAAATCAATAATCAGTCATTTTTTCAATTCTTTTACCGTATCGAGTTCTAAAACTATAGTTAAAATTTAATTAATAATTGACACATAAAAATACTAAATTTAGGTGTTGAAAAAGATGTATTGTTAGCGTTAATTAGAGTTAGAAATAGAAATTTCTTTCAAAATACTAAAGAGAAAAGAGGGAAGACAAGACAAAACAAAAGAAAGGAATAATAGCAAGAAAATGAGAAAGAAGAGAGAAGAAATCAATTGTCTTGTGTATGTTTGGAAATAAGGAGAGAAGGAGAAAAGAAAAGAGAATAAGGTATTTTTTTTTCCTTTGTTTGGATTGTTCGGATTGCAACGAGAAAGAAAATGAAAAGAAAATATATGTTTTTTTTTTTCTTTTATATCCATATAAATGTAAAAGATATATAAAAATTATGAATAAATATGTAACTTTATATCATATTATATTATGTACGTGGGTTTTATTATTTAAAAACCATTCTTTCCCTTCAGTTACAGTCAATTTGAGCAGATTGCAAATATGTGAATTCAAAAGAAATGGCTTCTTCTTTTTAATTACTTTTATGGTATCCATACAAAGGAAAGGACCACGTATCTTCTCCTTTATCTTCTCTTCCTCTTTCCTCCCGCCTTTCAAAACGGATTGTAAATTTCTCTAAAGACCTGGTTCCTTTCACACCATAGACCCCACTTCCCACATGAGTGCACAGTAATCCCTGCCGGACTCTGGCGCCACATGGCCCACATTAGCCCCAACCACCTTTCCCGTCCCATCATTAAGTACACAATGGCTCTCTCTCTCACTATAGCTCACACAAATTAGAGAAAGCAAGAAAGAAAATAAAGAGCGAGATATCTGGAGGTCAAAATCAAAGGACTTAACGACAGGATAGGGTGTTTTAGTGGGGTGCAAACGTATCAGAAAAATATTTTATATAAAAGAAAGAAAGAGAGAGACAGATAGAGATGGAAAGAATGAGAGTGATGGGAAGTGCTAGTGTGTCAGACTGGCAGAGAGAGAGAGAGTATTGATGTCTATTACTGCATTGGGAGCTGTTTCCGCGCGTTCTCTTGCTAACGGGAGCTCCATTGGGACCCACACGTCCATGTCAGTTGGTCCCACACGTCCATGTCAGTTGGTCCCACTCACCTGCCAAACTAGCAGGGACAGTCACAGTGTGTTAGAGAGAGTCAGACCTGGTGTCAGTGATAGATAAAAAGAATCCAAGTTAATCAAACGAAACAGGGACTCCCACACTCAAAAACAGTCACTTTGGTACATACATTTTTCTCGTTCGGTAACTTTCAAGTTCAGTAAGTCATCGCTCTATTTAAAGAAAATTTCGTGATTTTTTATTTTTATGTCTCAGTTTGTGAACCCAAACAACAATGACATCGGGGAAATTCCTGGATTAGCGCCACCCGCAATTACTCGGAAATTACATTGGAGTGCTAGTTAAAAATTTAGAAAAGAATCATCTAATGAGATTGTGATGATAATTTGTCATCTTATTGGACAGATATCAGCTTTAGCTTGTGATGCTACTGGTGGCACCTGTTTTATAGAGTTGGTCTAGTTGAGTATAGATTTCTTTCTAGTGATTTTTTTGCAGAGTGGTCAAACAAGTGCTGGAATTCATTAGCTTCAATTGGAAGTGGTATGTATGATTATTTCTTACCCGACTGAAAAATCATTCCTATTTGAGGGAAACTAAAAAATGTGTAGATTGTATTGGTTCACACCATGTATTTGCTACACTTGTAAGATATTTTGATATGCACTGCATAATTGATTTATATGTTTTGTTGGAAAATTTTGTTATTTACTGTTTATTTTGCAATATCATATCCGCTATTATCTAGAAATCTTCTCATTCAATTGGATTTTTATGTGGATCAAAAATATTCACATCAACAAAAAGTAACTTTATTTAGAAATAGAGTCTTAACTATTAAATAACAAATTTTATTTTGAATTTAAAAAAGAGAATTTTTAAAAGTTATGATTTTTTCTTTCATGTTAAAAAAAAAATTACAGTTACTGCTTATTTTTTAAATTTATTTTTTTTATTTGTTTGACTTTTAAAAAAAATAAATGTCTAGATTACTTCCAGTACTTCTTTAATTCGAATTTTCTTTTATTTTAATGAGAAACTGTCACATCATCCACTAATAAAATAAAACGTAAAAATTAAAACCCACTGCTAAAGGTAAAAAAATAATAAAGGTAAGCCAAACCTTAAAAAATGGATGTTTAGTTAAAAAAATTCTAAAGGTAAGCCAAACTTTTAAAAAAAAAATTCTAAATTATAATAGATGCAAATTATTAACTTTTACTTAAAAAAATAAAGGAGCCTCTGAGCACGCATTCATACATGTACTCATAAGCTAGTTTTTTTAATTTGGTAGTTGCAACAATGGGAATGAGAAATTCAAACTCTAGTTCTTTTAAGAATAGATAACACCACTAAATTATAAGACTTTTGACATATCTTATGCACTATAAATGTGTAAATAGTATCGTGGATTGAGTTTATTGTTACTGAAAACTTAAAACTGAAAACTGAAAACTGAAAACACTGTAGCAAAATAATTTTTAAATGTGTAAATAGTATCATGGGACCTATTTTTAATATTTTTTAATACGTAAACAGTATATGAACAGTTCTAAACATTGTGTGAACAGTAAATCTATGTGAGGTTACTGTTTACGCGCTAAAAAAAAAAAAAAAAAAAGAAAACGCAGACGTGAGGAAACGCGCAATGCAAACGGTCACTTTATCTACGTGTATGAATGCGTAGAGATGAAACCCAAGGCTGATATATGATGGATTTATTACAAAAGTACATGATTGCTAGTAAAAAAGTAATATAAAATAAAAACCTTTATAGCTGTCAAAAAGTAATGAAAAATTCACTTAAAAGGTTTATGAAAAGCAATGTAAAAAGAATTTTATAATAAATGCGTCACAATATTCAGCAAAAAGAAAAAAATTGATCACAGAGTAATAAGATAAGAAGTTGTTTGTCCTTTTTTATGCTCTAACAAAGGTTTTTGGAAAATTTATTACATGCGCATGATCTATAACTTGCTCCTCAAACATCAAGAGATAGAGTTGCGCCATGACCCATTTCTTTTACTTTTGTCACTCTCGTATGATAATAATTAATAACATGGCTTTTTCTTTAGATTGTGGTACATTGTGATTGGAAATGGGCAATGGTGCATTTCACAGAGCTCTTTCCACAAAAGTCACCATGTGATGTGTTTTCCTATTTCTAGCGAGTTTTCACGGTGACTTTTGTGATGTGTTTTCCTATTTCTAGCGAGTTTTCACGTGCCGTGTCTTGGTATGATTAATTTACTTATTTATTTTATTATTTAATTTATTTTTATTACTATTCATATATCTCATTACACTTTTTGATACTATTCATAAGTTATACTGTATTATTTCAATTAATTTTTACTTTTATTTATGTTACTTTCAAAAAATTTTTTTAATTCCAACAAAATAAACAAATTACAAACAGACCTAACACAAACTTTTAACTTCAAAGTAATCAGCTTTCCATGACCACTGAAACACCATGCCAAAGTAACGAAGGTTCCTTGGAAATTTCCTTTGTCTCCATCTCTATCATTTTTTTGGGTGGATTTATACACGTTGAGAAGAAGGAATGAAAATTCTTTTAGTAAAGTACCTCAAAAGTTGTGCTTGATCCTCCTTTCTCTCTGTAAAGAAAAATTCTAGGCACATCCTCTTTTGTGCTGTGATACTGCGATAGGAGCCTAGTGAGGTCCACCATAATACAAATACTTACTAAGGGGCTGTGAAATTATCAATTACTCTCAAGGGAAAAAAAAAAATTAAGGAAATAGATTTGGAAAAAAAAAAAAGAAAAAAAAAAGAGAGAAAGAAAAAGGACAGAAAATACTATTTATGTATGTGTATGGAAGTAAAAATGAAATGAAAGAAAAGAAAAAGAGGGAAAAAATAATGCTAAAAAAATTATTTTATTTTTTATTTTTTGTAAATTATAAATGAATAATTCATTAGGAAGAATTAAAAGTAATTTTATAAAATACTTAGAACTTTTTTATACTTCTACAAAACATACAGTGAGTTTCCACACTAAAACACTAACTTTTAACTTCAAAGCAATCGGTGCCCTCCGCAAATCACACACAGCTCTTGACAACTTTGCTCAATTTTCAACACTAATCATATCATCAAACCCAGCAAATTCTCAGTCATGAGCACTGAAACAAAATGTAATGGTAATGAAAAAAAACAAAAACAATATATTTTGGTAAGAAAAACAAAAACTTTATAGCCGGTCAAAAACAATATAAAAACTTAAAAAAAACTTTTATATTTGGTCAAAAAGTAACGTAAAAGGAACAATGCCAGTTCCACACAGTTTTTAGAGAATTGCGCCGTGACCCATTGCTTTTTCTTTTGTCATTCTCAGAAAATATTAATTACATTGTTTTTTTTTTTTTCGTTAGACTGTGGTACATTATTTGTGATTGGAAATGGCCAATGGACACAGAGAGAAAAAGAGTCCTGAAATCTTTCCACAAAAGTCACCATCTGGTAGTTTCCAGTAAATTTCCACACTAATTAACATTAATTTTTTAACTTCAAAGCAATAGGCTTTCGGTACCCTCTACTAATCACGCACAACTATTTGACAACTTTGCTCAGGTACCGTTTGGATTGCGCGTTTCCTCACGTCTGCGTTTTTTTTTTTTTTTTTTTGGCGCGTGAACAGTAACCTCACATGGATTCACTGTTTATGCACTGTTTGGTACTGTTCATGTACTGTTTGACACTGTTCATATACTGTTCACGTATTAAAAAATATTAAAAATAGGTCCCACGATACTATTTACACATTTAAAAATTATTTTGCTACAGTGTTTTCAGTTTTCAGTTTTTAATTTTCAGCAACAATAAGCTCAATCCAAACGGACCCTCAATTTTTAACTATCGTGAAGGATACCCTCTCCATGGAGCTATCAAGAGGGTTTAGTGGGAAACCAACGGGTAAAATTTGGCTTTGAGAGAATGGCTTTGAGAGAATAAGTGATTTGTGGCCCGTTTGGTAAATATATTTAAAAATTAAAAATTATTATTTAAAAATTTATATAAAAATATGTATAAGTAAAAAAATATATTAAAATATTATTTAAATACATAAAATTATTATTTAGAAACACACACCGAACAGTTCCGTGATATTTTCTTGCTTCTGTTTTTGTCTTGGATGTCAGGCTAGTATGTGTAGCCCTGAATTGACCCTTTCTTTACTCTTGTACTTTTCTCATGATTATAATATATATTCTACCCATTCAGTAAAAAAAAAAACACTACGCAAATTCCCGGACATGAGCACATAAACCCCACGCCAAAGTAATGAAGCTTTCTTGCAAATTTCCTCTCTCTCTCATATTTTCCTTGGTAGATTTTTTTGAGAATCTAAAAAAAAAAAAAAATTTCCTTGGTAGATTGATAATTGTTCTGTTAGATGATTATACTGGACGAGAGGAAGTAGAAAATGAAAAAATGGATGAAAGCAGTGGTCGTGTGGGTTCCACACTTTTTTTTCTGTCCAGTCCGAATAGAAAGAAAAAAAGAAGAAATGATTAACTTTCATACAAGATTACTCTTACACCCTCGTAGAAGTATTAAAACGTTCTGAATATTTTGTAAAATTACTTTTAAATTTTAATTCTTCCTAATGAAATATTCATTTCTAATTTACAAAAAATAGAAGAAAATCATTTTTTAGCATTATTTTCTTCATCTTTTTCTTTACATTTTTTTCATAAAAAAAAAAAAAAAAACTTTAAACTTTTCTTTCTACACCTACACCCTATTTTATATGTACTTCATGAACTACAAGAATGCACCATCCGCTCCCAAAACTAAATCCTTAAAATATGTGTAACATTTTATCTCTGCCGCCACTTTTTTTAATTACCTCCCTTGCTTGTTTTGTTTTAAAAAGAGAGAGAAATGAGTTTTTAATGTTAAACTCTGTTAGTTTTAGCCTAGAACAAACAATAGAGGTTGTGTTATAGAATTGTACATTTATTAGGGGATTAATTACTACAAAGTATATAATAAGGTATAATTTAGAATGCAAAAAAAGTAATTTACCTTTTATTTTTACATTCAAACCATAAAGATTATTTTTCCCTTTCATCTCTTTTTTTCCTATTTTTTTAATTGTTTTCTACTTCTTTTCCCTTCCTTTAAAAACAGTGTTAATTTTAGTTAGTAATTATAAATTTGGCTTGGAGAGGATAGATGATTTGATGTTTTACTGCGTCTGTGTTTGTCTAGGATGGCAGGCTAGTCTGTGTAGCCCTGAATCATCCCAGGACCCCTTTCTCTACTCTTCTGCGTTTCTCATTATTATAATATAAATTCTACACATTCAATCTCAAAAAAAAAAAACCACTACGTCAAATTCCCAGACATGAGCACATAAACACCACGCCAAGGTAACGAAGGTTTTTTGGAAATTTTTTCTCTCTCATATTTTCCTTGGTAGATTTTTTTGAGAATCTAAAAAAAAAAAAAAAATTTCCTTGGTAGATTGGTAATTGTTCCGTTAGCTGATTATACTGGACGAGAGGAAGTAGAAAATGGAAAAATGGATGAAAGCTGTGGTCGTGTGGGTTCTACACTTTTTTTTTTTTTTTTGTCCTGTCCGAATTGAAAGAAAAAAAAGAAGAAATGATTAACTTTATTACAACACCCTCGTAGAAGTATGAAAAAGTTCTGAATATTTTGTAAAATTACTTTTTAATTTTAATTCTTCCTAATAAAATATTCATTTCTAATTTACAAAAAATAAAAAAAATCATTTTTTAGCATTAAATGTGAGGTGTTTAACTTATTTTTCTATTTAAAAAAATAATAATAAACATATAACTTTGAAAAAGTGCATTAGTGGAAGAGTATTTTTATTTTATAAGTAATATTTTAGTACAAGTTAGATATATATTTTTATTAAACTATTATTTATTTTTGTCTTTACTACAACCTAGTGTAAGAATATTTTGAAAAAAAAAAAATCGATTCACACAAAAAAAATCTTCTTAAATAATAATAATAATAATATATATATATATATATTTATCCTCCAAAAAGTAACAGTAACGAAGAAAATAAAAACAAAAACTTTTTACCTGGTCAAAAACAATTTAAAAACTTTAAGGGTCTTTTTGGATAGGACTTATTTTGCTGAAACTGAAAACTTATTGCTGAAATCACCGTAGCGAAATAATTTTTAAATGTATAAATAATACCGTGAGACCCATTTTTAATGAAAAATTGATAAAAAATGAAAACGTGGTTTATGAAACGTGAATCCAAATAGAGGCTAAAAGAACTTTTCTAGCACGTCAAAAGGTAATTTCAGAAAAAAAAAAAAAAAAAAAAAAAAGCTGGTCAAAAGGTAACGTAAAAATAACATTGCCACATGATTTTATGGAGAGTTGCGCCATGGCCCATTTCTTTTATTTTTGTCAATATAATAACATTAATAACATGGCTTTTTCTTAGATTGTGGTTAATTGTGATTGGAATTGGCCAATGGAAACGGAGGAACCAAAAAGCAGTCTTGAAATAGTAAAATCTTTCCACAGAAGTTACCATGCGGTGATTTCCACTGAGTTTTCACACTATAACACTAACTTTTCATTAAACCCCGCAAATTCTCAGACATGAGCACTGAAACACCATGTCAAAGGTAAGTTCACGGAATCACGCATATCTACTCACGAAGGTTTTTTGAAATTTCCTAGCTAACCATATTCTGCAACCTGCTCTTTCAAACTGTGCTAGGACAAAAATTGTGGGTTTAAATTATTTATCCGTAGACCTAGCGTTTTTGCTGGAAAGTTTTTTGAGTAAGTCTAATATCACACATTATAATATAACAAATATCGTTTACGTGAAAAGTCGTGATTGATAGGAGGATGACAGCGGATTCATGTACCATTTATTATACCATAACGTGTAGCATTAGATTTATTCAAATTCCTCGTATGGGTAATGTAGCCACGGCAGTCTGCACTAGGCTCCTCAAAAGTTGTGCCGATCTCTGCTTTTTCTTTGATATTAACACAATAGGTAGTAGACTGAGGAGAAGGATTTGAAAATTCTTTACATACGCATAAACAACCTCAAAAGTTGTGCTGCGCATGTTTCTCCTTCTCTGTTGATATTTTTTTTTTTTTGAGAAGCTTTGAAGAAAAATTCTAAACACATTTGGGGAGAACGATTGAAATTTATTTACATATGCGTAATACTAAAGAACCTCAAAAGTTGTGTTTGTTGCTTCTTTGTCCTTCTGTATAGACAAATATTTTAGATACATCTTAAATTTTATCAAAGATTTCGTATACTATCTCACAATTTTGTGTTGTGAATCTGTGACGAGAGCCAAATGAGGTTTAGTTCCAGAACAATGAATGGAACACATAATTTTACTCAGGGTGGCCAGACGTACATTTTGGGCGGTTCAATGGACCGCTGACTTTAAAAAAAAAAAAAAAAAATATATATATATATATAATATTGCTTTATTAATTTAATACTTTTAAAATTATTTTTGCACACTTTATTTTAAACTCTGATCACATATTAACTCATTTCACAATCAAACAATAATTTATTGTATTATTTATGGATGGATAAGTGTAGTTATGTGAGTTAATAATTATACAGTACAAGCAGAGTTAAGTTTTTTCATTTAGTTTAAAATATTTTTATACAGATTTGTTGTGGTCATTCTCTCATAAAATTATTTATGAATGGATAAGTGTAGTTATGTGAGTTAATAATTATACAGTACAAGCAGAGTTGAGTTTTTTCATTTAGTTTAAAATATTTTTATAAAAAAAAGACAAATTTATAACCACAATTGCATAAAAACAAAAATATTATACAAACGTAACAAAATAAAATGGTCATACTTATATTGACAATAGATAATGAAAACTGATAATAAACTATCATGAGACGATTTCAAAATATGAAAACTCGTAGAACAAAATTGTAAAATTTAATGTATTTGTGTGTTTTTGTTTTTGAAAAATCAACATATTCAAGTTTTTTTTAAATTAATTTTTTTTAATTTAATTTTCTTAATGACTCCCTTAAAAAAAATTCCTAGCGCTGTCACTGTTTTTACACAATTTTGATCATAGTTATTTATGTGATTAGTTGTAAGTGATAGAAGTATGAATTCATATAAACCCATCATCATATATTTAATACATTGCCAGTTAGGGTCAAAATTACGTAAAATTATGTAGTCTTAGCCACCACAATACAAATATTGTGAAGTGGCTATTAAATTTTCAATTACTATATGAATTTAACACAATGTTTAAAGGGAAAAAAAAAGAATAAGTGAATGGGTTTGAAAAAGTAAAACGAAAAAAAGAAAGATAGGAAAGGGACAGAAAATACTGTTTTTAAGCGTGAGTTTGATGTAAAAATGAAAAGGCAGGAAAGAAAATGATGGAAAAAAATAATGCTAAAAATGATTTATTATTATTATTATTATTATTTTATTTTTTGTAAATTATAAATTATTGATTCCTTTGGAATAATTAAAAGTAATTTTATAAAATATTCAGAACTTTTTTTTAATATATTTCTACGAGGGTATAAGGGTAATCTTGCAGAAAAGTTAATCATTTCTTTATTTTTCTTTCAAATCCACAGCTTCCATCCATTTTCCAATTTTCTACTTCCTATCGTCCTGGACAACCAAACATAATATAAAAGGTTCAAGAAGTTGTGGCTAAACTAAACCTGTAAACACATATCCCTAGATCGTTTTGCCTTAACGTGCCCAACTTGTTTGTCCTTTCCCTTGTCTCTATCTTCACTTTTCTTTTTTCTTTTTTCTTTTCTTCTCTAGCACTTCGTCTACTCCAGAGCACTCAAGAAGCTCTCTCTTTCTTCTCTCTCTCACACAAACAAATTCTCTCTCAGAGAGGTGGAGAAGTGGAGATCGGAGTTCTACACATATTGGCGTTCTGCAGGTATTTTTATTTGTTCCGGTTTGATTAGTTTTATTTTATTGTTCAGATTTCATTAGGCTTATGTGAAAGATTGTTTTTGTGTTTCAAATCTTTCGATTTGGGTTTTGTGTTTTTGTTTTGATTGTATGTTATAGTTTGTAACGGTTGAGATAGAGAAGCAAGAGAGAGTGAAGAACGAAAGAGAATGGAATGAGAGAGTAATAATATATTTGTTATTCAACCGGTATTATTTTAAGGGTGAATATTGTTTAGAGGTGTTACAGTAATTGCTATAGTGCTCTCCATGTTAAGAGGTTACTGTAGCAAACTTAAAAAAAATTTGGAGATGGAGAGGCTGTTGGAGGGTGTTTTTTTTTTTTGGTGTTTGCTCCCCATATTTGGTTTTAGAGAGCTTATTGTAGATGGTTAAATGGTCTGGGGATAAGTTGTCAGGTCTATCTCTTGCTAGTGTGCATTTGAAGTCTTACGTTCAGAACTAGTGCAGTGCTTTACAGGTTCAAGTATAGGCACATCTTCTTCTCATTAAAACCTTTTATATTAAAGTCCACACATTTTTCTGACTAATGTTTTCTGTCCGATTTGAGAGAAGAAAGAAGAAATGATTAACATTTATACAAGATTACTCTCACACCCTCGTATAAGTAAGAAAAAATTCTGAATATTTTGTAAATTTTTTTTTAAATTTTAGTTCTTTCTAATGAAGTATTCATTTCTAATTTACAAAAATACAAAAGAAAATAATTTTTTAGCATTATTTTCTTCATCTTTTTCTTTACATTCTTTTCATTTTAAAAAATTTCAAACTATTCTTCCATCGCCAATACCATATTTTACTCGTACTCCATGAACTACAAGAATACACAATCGGCTCTCTAAACTAAAACCCCAAAAACATGTGTAACATTTTATCTTTTTTGTCACTATTTTAATTAAGTCTAATGGAATATAGTATTCGAATATCAATTTACTCTCTTCCACTTTGTTTTGCTTTAAAAAGATAGAAAAATGAATTTTTTAATGTTAAACCCTGTTAGAGATAAGAAATTTCCAACATGTGAGGCTATCCAATATGAGAGCTCGGATTAGTCTACACAAAAATTTTCCTTCAGCTAATGAAACAATTATTGTATCAATCTGAACATCCAAAAACATTGCACGAATTATTGTTCCTAACTCAAATCTCTTCTTTTTTTTTCCACCAAACAGTGTTAATGTCAAGGAATATTAGGGGCTATTTGGAAATATTGTTCTAGTTGCGGTTTCAATAAATAATATATGTATAAGAGTATAAAAAAATACCTGCAATATTGTTTAAAAACTCAAACTTATTGCTCAAAATTACGTCCCAAACGGCCTTTGAGTTTGGTTCAGTTTTTTGAAATTGAATTTTTTTTAATAAGTGATGTTTTTTAAAAATTCGGTTATGAAATTGAGTTTTTTGAAGAAGTTGAGTATTTGATAAAAAAAGTTAAATAATATGAAAGTGGTGATTTGAGTTTTAAATTACCAAAAATGATAAGATATATAAAGAATTTTTTATTTTATTTATGTCTCCAAATGTATGTTATGGACACAGTATTTTTATTTGAAATTTCATAATAAAGTTTTTATGATAAGTTGATAACAGTGGATAAAAAAATAATAATATCAAATAAGAACCAATAGTAATTTGCTGTATAAAATTTATTATGAAATTTTTATAAAAATATTATGTCAATAACACTATTTTTTAAAAAGAAAATAGCACTAATTTAAGAAGTCCAGAATTACAATAAAACAGTACAATTTTTTTACAAAACTATTTGTATTTTTAGTTGCGGTCCATCCCAGTATTTGATCCCTTAACTATTTTGAAACTTCTGTTATAATTTATTGTGGCCTAATACAGTTGAAAATTTTATTTTGTAAATTTCCTTACATTGGACACGTATTCCACTCTACCTTTTGCTTTATTTACTTTTATTTATTTTTTCTCAACCTCACGTTTCCTGTCACCCTTATCTTCTTTCCACCTTCATGTTGTTCTGTCCTTATCTTCTTTTTCTGCTTCTCATTTTCTTTAATTTCATTAAAAATCAATTAAGGTGAGTTCTGTGGCAGAGCAGCACGGAGAGGACCTTTGTTGCAGCACAGTGGGCAATTTGGTAATTTAACACCGCCTCCAACGGTATGAAACGCGCATTAGATTTTACAGAAGGCTCCGAGGAGCTGCCCCCTGCCAAAGTCCCCTGCCAAAGAGGTATTGTTTGGCCCATCGGATGAAGGGATTGCATCAAAATAGTTTTTTTTTTTTTTTTTTCCTCTCATAATTTATTTTCCTTTCATTTATTTTTTTCTCCGTGCAGATCTATACTGTGATTCAATGGCTTCAAGCTCGCCTTCTTTCCCAAGTTCTTTTTCTATCTCTCCTACCAGCCAATGGAAGTACGACGTCTTCCTGAGTTTCAGAGGGGAGGACACCCGCAACACTCTCGTGGACTTTCTAAGTTATGCTTTACAACGGAGGGGCATTTACTTTTTTAAGGACGATGAAAAACTTGAGGGAGGAAAAACTATTAAACCAGAGCTCTTGAAAGCGATAGAAGAATCCAGATTTGCCGCGGTCATTCTCTCAGAAAATTATGCATCTTCAACTTGGTGCTTAGAAGAACTCGCAGAGATCATTGACTGCAAAAAAGAAAAGGGAATGACAGTTCTACCTATTTTTTACAATGTGAATCCTTCTGATGTGCGAAAACAAACGGGAACTTTTGCAAAGGCCTTTGATGAACATGAAAAACAATTTAAGGAGAAGGTGGGCAGATGGAGAGATGCTTTGAATCATGTGGCTGATATTGTCGGATATCATGTAAAAAATAGGTAAAATATATTTCATATATATTCAGCTGGTTGACTTGCCCACTTTTATATATGTAACTCCATTTAAACCTTTAACAGATCTATTTTTTTTTTTTTTTAAATAAACATTAAACCTTTATCAGCTCTCATATAATTTTGTCATAGCCAATCAGTTGACAAATTTTTATTTAGGGCCCCATAATCGAACACCTAATAACTTCCATATTTTTCATGGGACCTATTCATTGACTATCAATTCTTGTTCTCTCTTTATTGCAGCCCTCTCTCAGAAGCTGTCAAATGGATTGTGGAACGGCTATCACATAAATCGAGTTCTGAATTCTCAGAAATTACCGCGGGCCTGGTAGGAATTCACTCTCGACTGGTCCAATTGGAGTCATGTTTAGCTTTATGGTTAAAGGATGATGTTCGCACTATAGGGTTTTGGGGTATGGGGGGAATGGGCAAGACAACCCTTGCTAAAGTTGCCTATGAGATGTTTTCTAAAGAATTTGGTGGTGATTGTTGTTTTATTGATGACGTTAGGGAAAAAGACTTATTTTCACTACAAAAAGTTCTTATTTCTCAAATATTGAAAGAAACAAATTTGAATATACAAAATAAACTTGACGGAGAACACATGATCAAGAAACTGTTACGGTATAAAAAAGTTCTTCTTGTTCTTGATGATGTAGATGAATCAAACAAGTTAACAAAGTTAGTCAAGAGTGATTGGTTTGGTTCGGGCAGTAGAATTATCATAACAACAAGAGATAAGCAGTTGTTGAAGGAATTCTCAGTAGATGAAATATTTGAAGTTAAAGCATTGAATTATGAAGATGCTTGTTGTCTTTTTCATTCAAAGGCTTTTAAAGAAGAACAATGCCCGGATGAATATTTAGAACTGTCCGAAAGTTTTTTAGAATATGTGAATGGTCTTCCTTTAGCTCTTGAGGTTTTGGGTTCATTTTTGTTGGAAAAAAATATTGATGAATGGAAATGTGCATTAGAGATGCTCAAAGAAGATCCCAAGCTAGAGATTAAACAAGTACTGAAAATAAGTTTTGATAGACTCCAAGAATCAGCGAAGGAAATATTCTTAGATATTGCATGCTTCTTTAATCATGAGGAGAAAGATCATGTTGTACGAATGCTAGATAGTATTGGCCGTCGTTCTGTTATTGGATTGGGCATTCTCGTTGACAAATCTCTCTTGAAAATTTCCAAAAATAATGAGTTGTGGATGCATAATTTAATGGAAGGCATGGGTAGGAACATGGTTTGCCAAGAGTCCAGTGAGCCTGGGGGGCGCAGTAGACTGTGGCTTTATAAGGATATTGATCATGTGTTCAAAAACAATACGGTAAGAAGTTATTTACTTGAGCTCATACCATATCTTTTTATTCAGCAAAGTAGGAATATGAATAATTATGCTAATTATATATTTTGCATTTAACGAATTCCTTTTTTATTATCAGGGAACAGGAAACGTTCAAGCCATAGATATAAAGGGAGCCAAGGATACAAGAATTTATCATGAAGAAAAAGAGGCATGTTGGAGGCCACAAGTGTTAGCTCCATTGGTGACACTTCAGGGGTGGGTCCTAAGCGTTCTATCTTGGCAAGGTTTCATATCATCAAAAAAACCAGAAGGGCTATATTTGAACCCTAAGGCCTTTTTGAAGATGCACAATCTTAAATTTTTGAGAATTCATAGTATTTGCCTGCAGCTTGACACTTTACCTTTACCTAATAGTGTAAGGTATTTGGACGTCAATGATTATCCTTTAAAATCATTATATTCTTTGCCAGCTGGGCTTGTTGAACTTCGTTTGCTGCGTAGCAAAATTGAACTACTTTGGGGAGGAATGAAGGTAAGATTGTTTTTAAGTATCTTCATACAAATTTGCTTTTAAATTTCAATAAATAGACACTATAAAGTTAATTATTCTAAATTTTTTCTTTTCTTTTATTAGGTTTTTGAAAATTTAAAGTCCATCAATATGGATGGCTCCTCAAACCTGATTATTGCCCCTAACTTCAATGGAGTCCCAAATCTTGAGGAATTAGTTCTTGCAAGGTGTTCAAATTTAAGCAAGCTTCACTCATCCATTGGAAAATTGAAAAAGCTTAAACTTCTTGATCTAGAAGAGTGCCCAAAACTAACTAGTCTTCCCGACAAGTTTGAAATGGAGTCTCTTGTGACTCTTAATCTTACTTGTTGCTTAAATGTCAAGAAAATTCCTGAATTTGTGGGAAACATGAAGCTCTTACAAGAACTACTTTTAAAAGGCACTGCTATTATAGATTTACCTTCATCAATTGAATCTTTGACTGGCCTTAATATTTTGATCTTGCGGGATTGCAAAAATTTAGTGTGTCTTCCTAACACCATTTGTAGCTTGACATCGCTTAACATAATTGATCTTGGGAGATGCTCAAACTTTGACAAATTGCCAGAGGACTTGGGGAATATCACAAGTCTAAAACGTCTTGATTTGAGTGGAACAGCTATAATGGAGCTGCCTTCGTCAATTGAATTTTTGATTGGCCTTACTTCATTGAATCTACGAGATTGCAAAAATTTTGTGCTTCTTCCAAGCACGGTTTGTAATTTCAAGTCACTATACTTTATTTGTCTTTCTGGATGTTCAAAAATTGACAAATTGCCCGAGAACCTTGGGAATCTCAAATGTCTGCATGAGCCTCGTTTTTTTGGAGTGGAAAAAGTGGCTTCAGGGCTTGGTGGAGTGGAAAAAGTGGCTTCAGGGCTTTTTTTTGATGGAACAGCAATAGAAGTGTTGCCATCATCTATTGGACGTTTGGCTGCCCTTATGGTGGTAAACCTAAGAAATTGCAAAAATCTTATGTGTCTTCCAAGCACCATTTGTAATTTGAAGTGGCTATTGTTGCTTAATCTTACTGGATGCTCAAAAATTGCCAACTTGCCGGAGAACCTGGGGAGTACGACAAGCCTAAGTAGTCTTTTTTTGGGTGGAACTGCAATAAAAGAGTTACCTTCCTCCATCATTCACCATAAAAGGCTCGGCTCCTTATCTTTCAGGGGATGTCAATTGTCATCATCTTCATTGACTTCTATGCCAGTGTGTTACAAAATAGATTTCAGTGACTGCAACCTTTTGGCGTTTCCAAGCGGTATGGACCGCATCTCTGAAACGGAGCTTTTTTTTTTATATCTAAGGGGAAATGATTTCGTTTCCCTTCCTGAAAGCGTCTCTCAATTCTCTACACTAAGATATCTTTTCTTGGATGGTTGCAAAAGCCTTAGGTCTTTATCAAATATTCAGATTCCATCAACAGTTGTTTTTATATGCGTCGACAATTGTACCTCTCTGGAAAGACTGCCAGGAATTCCAGCACCACCAAATGATTTCCTCAGAGTATTGCACAGAACTGCTAATTTCACAGTCCAGGGTTTCAACTGCTTCAAATTGGATTGCAATAGTCAAAATTTCAGTAACAACTTTCAGGTATCTCTCTCTCTAATCTCTATGTGTTTTCTAAATATCACCTACTTGGGAAATTGCACTAATATTCTTCAGGTTTCTATCTTTGTCTGTGTGTGTGTGTCGGGTTTTATTTATTTATTTACCCCAAGATCATGGTTTGTATATTTCAGGGAGAAAGTAGTAACAATTTTTATAAATGTTATTGTATTCCCGGAAGGGAAATTCCGAGTTGGCTTGAAAAAGTGAACATATGTGATACTAAAGATGATAAAATATATAAAGTGAAGATACAATTGCCTGGGTCAGGGTGTGATGAGTGGAATGGAGTTGTCTTTTGCGTTGTTTTTTTACCCACCGAGCGCAGGCAACGAAACTATGGGTTTATAAACTATGGGTTTATAAACTATGGGTCATTGGACGGAAGCTTCGGGGGTAGAGAGGACGGATGCGAATGGTATGTCCATCCTACATGTCGTATTATAGTGGGTGGACGCCGAGAGTGCGATTACTTCGAACTGTACCTCGAAACTAGTTTTGCATTTGATTCAGAATATGGTGAAGTTGAATCGCATCACCTTTGGCTGCACAGTATGCCCAAGAAACGTTTCGGTCTGAAACCTGCTGGCTGCTATATTGATAAGAATGAATTCCGTCATGTTGAGCTTGAAATATCTACCTTGGGCGGGTTGGAGGTGGAGAAATTTGGGTATTGTGTGGTATAAAAGCAAGACATTGAAGATCCCAATTGAGATGTGAAATGGAGTATGATGACACTTTCTTCAGTTGGTGATGAAATCTAAGGTTTGAAGATCCCAATCAAAATAAGCGAAGCCCATGATGGGGATGATGGGGAATTCTTTTCTTCACTTCTTTTACCTGTGAGTTATCAACTTTCTTCCTACCTTTATAAATCACTTTTCTTTTTTGAGTGCTGCATATGTAATGCTCTTTTTTTTTTTTGGTTAAGCATATGTAATGCTCTGTTAAACTTCTACTAATATTCAAATGCATATTGAGATTTGTTGTCCCACTGTAACGGTTTTTTCTAATTCTTCTTACTGTCTGATGTATATAGTAATGTTTTCTTTTTTCCTTACCGGCATTTGGGTCTGTGGTTCATGCTGAAGAAATTTACAAAAGTAACCTTTCCTGGTTCAGATGTTGATTTTGCTCTATGATTTGCACACCTACGTATAATTGAAGTTAGAAAAAGAAAAGTAATCAAAAAGTGAATTGAAGTTTGCAAAATTTTTTTTTTTTTTTTTCCTGTTTGGGAGTCAAAGAATGAGAAGTTAATAAATGGGTAACTATTCATTGTTTATACTATTCTCGTGTGAGGAGCTAATATTATCCCAAAATATTATAATTTTTCAATGGGATTTAGTAATCACCAACACTTTCTTTGAATTTTCATCCTATCATTTTTTGGTGCAAGGGATACATGAGCTACCCTGCAGAACGTAGATCAACTGTCTCACTGGTAGAGATACTTCTTAACCTGAATTTACAACAAAATTAAGTGACGTTTAAATTATGTTAATAAAAACAAAAAAAACGTTGACCCTAACACAAATTTCAAAGTAATAAATACAAACACATGAGGCCTTGTTAAAAGGTGAACTATTGCGTATTGCTTTTGTTTGTTGTATCAACTAAAGATTCACTGTCACTGACATCGAGACATTGAGTCTTATACATAGATGTTATGTATTGTAATATTGGACATAGATTCTGAATCTACACCCGCTTTAAGCTATTTCCAATTTCCATAGTAAATAATATGCTCAAGGACTTATGCAGTGTTAAGATCTAGATATAATTAAAGTTTGCCTATAACCTTGGATGTTTTATTTCAGTTCTTAAAGCAGCAGAGATAATTTTATCCGCCTGAAATGCATCTGACTTGTCATAAACTCTGTTTTTAGCATTTTTATTTTTTTACTATCAGTTTTTAAAGCTTTATGTTGCTCCCTTTGTCCTGAACTATTTTTTGTGTCCCAAATTGAGTGCCAAATCATAGAAAACTATGCATTAAAATGATCAGTTTTGAAGCATATGTAATGCTAAGGCAGTGGCTATATGCACGCTGCCATGACAAATCAACAGCTAATGGATAGTGGAAACCGGATGATGGACGAGACTGATCAAGCCATTGGAGGTCAAAAAAGGTTGGATTATCTCTCATGATCATTTTGTGAGGAAATTTGTTTTATTTATTTTGGTGAGTTGAAAAGGGATAAGTTCCGTAGGCTATTTTTAAGTGTGATCATTATATTTTTAAGTGTGATCATTCCTCTATTTCCTTATAGAAGGTTACAGGGGTAATTGTATCTTGTATTTCTAAAACGTACTAATTTTTTTGCTCCGCCTTGAACATCACTTGCACTAGTTTGCATCAAGACCTGAACAAATTACGGAATATTTATTTTGAAGTGTGATCATTATTTCCTATCATTCTTCTCTCTTTCCTTGTAGAAGTTTATAGGTGGAATTGTATCTTGTATTTCTAAAACGTACTAGTCTTTTTGGCTGTGCCTTGAGCTTCACTTGCACTGGATTTCTTTCTAGTAATTTGTAGAGTGGTCATACTTTCCCCGATGTTAGTCTCTCAAACTACTGCTGGGATTCATTAGCTCCAATTGGAAGTGGTCTCTGTGATTATTTCTTCCCCGACTGAAAAATCATTCCTATTTGAGGGAAACTGAAAAATGTGTAGATTGTGTTGTTGTTTGTTAGACAAATAAATATAAATAATATTTTTTCCAAATTGAACATTCCCTGCATATGTACCGCTCAACTTATTTAGATGTGGTAATTCTGATTTGGTATTGCAATTTGATTGACGACAATGTTAGTAACTAGACCTTTATTATGGGGACTGGTTTGAAATTCAAATTTCAATTAATAATCTAATGTCAAAAAAAATTTACAATATTTTTTTAAAAGTTTGTCATATAGTAATTGGTTTATATGATGTCAATGGTAATCTCATATGAAAGTCATGCTAACATAAATCACTGCTTTTTCCCATCAAATTTTTAAAAATATTATTAAATTTTTTTTGTGATGTCAATGGTAATCCTATACAAAAGTTATATTAACATAAATAACAGCTTTTCTCCAAACAAGTTAAAAATATTATGAATTTTATGTGTTTTTAACATTGCTCAAATCTTGATCTATTTATCAAGTTGAGCAAATTGGGCCCACATTTCACCAGGACTCGGGTTGGGCACTGTAACTGTTATTGTACAAGGGTTCGAATTGCGGGGTTAGTAACTTGTTGTAATTATTTTTCAAAAGAAAAAAAAAAAACTTAGTCATGCTAAGATAAAAGGGAAGTGGAACAAGCAAAGAGAGAATAGAGGAAAAAAGCTTTTGGTTAGTAACTGCGCATTTATGGTCATCATCACAATTTTTTACCTGAGGTGGGCTCAATAATTTGAGATCATCAGTTTTTTTTATTGCTTATTTATTAGGGTGAGTTGGAAATCTATTGTGATTATATACAAATTTTAAAACCCATTTGAGAGTGTGTCTTGTTGATGAAGCAAAGCAAATCAAAGCTGGATTTGAGAGCTCTTTGAATATGGATTATGAAACCTTTCTCATGTTGGAAGAGGGGAATATGGAGCTACATAGAATTGCAAGGAGTGAAAAATGGGTAGAAGAAAGAAACAGAGGCGTGGATTGAAGGAGTCACACTAGCTTGTTGGGAGAACATTTTATTTCTATTTTTATCCAAAGTTGATGAATAAAATATTTTCAAAAAAAAAAAAAAAAACCCTTTATTATAGAGAGTGGAATGACGAAATTAAATTTGGATATTAATATTTTCAAAGGAGTTTTAAAGTAATTATTTGTACACCGCGCATCTTTGGTGCGGTGGTCATTTCACAAGTATAAATATTTGTGGGTGTGGGGGGCAAAGGTCGGGAGTCAAGTTTCCAGGAAAGAGTTTCATACACATATACAGCTAGATTAGGTTAGAATAGAAATTCTATCTTGTATCAAAATTATTTGTAAGTTTGCGTGGATTGCTATCATTTAGGTGACTTTGTTTTCCTTCCTTGGAGATGAATGAAAAAAAAAAAAAAAAAAACTATTCCCTTAAACAAAGAGAAACTATAGAAATTTAAACAAAAGAGGAGAAATTTCATGGATTTAGTCTTGTGGTTTTAGATCCTGTGTCATTCATAAGGTTTTAGTTCATATCTTTTAGCCAACACCTTGCGGCCACTCCTAAAAAATTCATCTTTATAATTATTTAATGTATGGGGGATGAAAAAGGAACCACGACCATTAACTTTGAAACTGAGAAAATTCATTTTTGGATAAAGATTTGTTAGATTTATAATTAAATAAAAATGTTAATTGTACTCTCTTCAATTTGTTAGGAAGGAGAAGGATTGAGGTCCTTGCAATATGGAAAAGGATAAGTATTTGTTCCATTCAATGACTTTAGGAACACAAATGTTTTCATAGCTTTTTTTTACGACTATTGACTTGATTATTATGATTGATGCATTATAAAATTGATGTTAATTTGGTAAAAAAGAAATGATGTTAATGATGGATTCGTGTATAAGTGACGTTGCTTCCAACTTGTCATTTTAGCACGTTTTGAAAAAGATGATGAAAATAATTGTGTCTCTAGCATTATGTTCAAGTGTTCAACCTAGATGGGTTTGAATACAGTTTTGAAAACTGAACTATTAGAAGAATTAAAAAAAATGAAGAGTTTCAAGGTTTTGAGGCTAGTGTTGGGGGGGGGGGGGGGGGAATTGAGGTTATACTAGGATTGGATCGAAGATTCAAATATGGTGATATCATGATTAAATTAATAATTAATTAAAATAATAAATTTTTTAGCAACTTTCAAAACTTTTATATGGTAGATAGAAAATACTAACAAATTGTAAATAGTAAATACTAATAGGGTTGGGATGATATTACACCCAATGTAATTCTTTGAGATATTACATTCCATAAATTTTATAAAAATATTTTAAAAATATGATAGTTGTACTACATGTTTCCATTACTATTAATCCGTATTTCAAATTTTGTGTTAATCATATGTTAACTATCTAATCCACAGATTCATGTTTTGTATATAAGTTTAAATGTAGAAAAACATAACTTTAAGTTTAAACACTTTATAATTAGATAGTTATTATTCTTTGATAATCTTGATATTTTGCAACCATAAAAGGTATAAGGAGATCTTGTAATCCAACAATTGATTCATCAAAATGCTTTTTCAATAAAAAGTTTTGGAATTGTGTAACATCACATCCAGTTCTTTCATGTGTAACTTAAACATAACTCATAATGATATTATGCACAATTTATTAAAAAAAAAACATAAATATGTATAAATAAACCCAAGAGAGGGATATCATAATATCATATACTTGAACGAGTCATCAGAATTTATAACCAAAAAATGCTCCACCGACTGATTACTTTAGTGCTGGAAAATGTTCAGTTCCAAACTAATTTGATGCATTCCTCTAACCTACTTTGTGGCAGTTAAAATACCATCCACATATAGTTTTAATCGAATGACTTTTTGAATGAGTTATGTGACTTTGTTTAAATAATACATATAGATAGTCTTAAAAAATTTTATGTAATAGGTTGAAAGAGATAGCTCAAAACCAGTTTAAAGCTAAACTTTATTCTTTAGAGATGGTGAAGTTGTACTAGAGACCATCGAGCAAAGTGAATGGCGATTATAGATCATAAACTAAGGTGCTGGAGAGAGAAAGTGAAAGAGAGAGTTCAACGATAACTCTATAATTCTTACAACATTGTTACTCAACATCCTAAGTGCAACCTCCACCATTCAAACTAGAGAGCGGCTAGTCGGATCAGTAGGTCTAATAATGGTTCCACTTATATCCATGAAAGTTTTGATTTTTAGATTTAAAAAAAAAAAAAATTATTGATTGGTTCCTAATTAATACTTGAATAAAGATAAAGATTCAATATTTTCACCACAAAATTTAAATAGTGAGTTGTTAATAATAGGTAAAAAACATATATTAATAGCGGATCTAAATAAAGACCAATATCAACTTACTAAGTAATTTTTTTTTTTTTTTTTTTTTTTTTTGCAAAATTGTTCATAAAAAAAAAGTTTTTTTGCGAAATTGTTGTTACTATTCTTAATTCCAATCCAATTTGACCGGTCGATCAGATTGTCAAAACTATGGGTTTAATGAGAATTTTATCTTTTAGGTGGGGACAATCATGGCACGGGGATTGAGGTGCCTGTTGAGGTGGAAAAAAGGACGCATATTTATTACATTGGGAACAGAGGGTTTGGTAACAGATTTAATGTGTTGGGTGACGACGTCGACAATCATGGCACTCTGAACGACTTAACGCAATGACCCAGAAATCAAGAAGGCATGTGACTGATATAGTGATCATTTTGGACAGTTCGTCAAACTGATATTCTATGGCATCCAAAAGGTATCCTGATTATGCATGAATAGCAAAACAGTCTCTTATTAATTTGTCATTGAACTTGGGATTGTTGCTAAAAATTTACAACTCGAGTAAAAGGGATGTCCTAATTATTGCATTGGAGATCTTAAACCGAAATCTCAAATTGTATTTAGGATGCATTCCTAGTAATTATGCCATATTACCTTTGTTAAAGTAATCACAGTTAAATTGAAATGAGACCCACAAAAGAAACAGGGAAAAGGTCAAAAGGCCAAGGCCAAATAGATTAGCAACAATGGAGGGAATTGAAAATGCATAATGCTTGCTTTCTCCCACGTCATTAATACGTATATATTTCGTATTAGTGAAGCCACACGTGGAGAAGAAAATAGTAGTAGCCTTTTGTGTTCACACTTCACACCAAAAAATCAATTTTTAGATCTTGCTGGGGAGTTCCCTTTTATGTTATCCTTATGTTTTGGTTAAGAGAAGTCTAATCAGATTAGACAATTTTCTAGTGCACATTAAAAAAATTTAAAAAGTACATCATTTTTCCTTACAAATTGACAATCTCTCTCTCTCTCTCTCTCTCTCTCTCTCTCTCTATATATATATATATATATAAAGTGTAACTAAATTATGGACAATTCTCCCTTAAGGTTATGGAGGAAATGACAATTCCCCATTGAGATTTATATAAATGAGTAGGAATTTTTTAAAGGAATATTTTGTTTAAAAAAGAAAAACAAGAAGTGAAATAATTTGTTACA